>JZLH01S0442357.1:23200-35980 GCA_001188425.1 Eucidaris tribuloides
AAAGTTAAAACTAAAATTACACAAGTACTTATTCAAATTAAACTGAAATTAAATCTGCTTGAATCGAGAATCAATTGGCAACCAGAAAAACTAATTAAAAACGATGCCCCCAAAATATATTGCACTAAAAGTTATTTTGAAAAATACGGAAATTTCAAATTCATAATATTAAAAATGAATGAGATGAACAAATATGTTTGTAAATCAGTTTGATTTGATTTGATTTGTTTTGTTTTATTTCGTATTTCAACAACTTAACAACAGAATACATGAACATACATTTATTACAAGATACAATCAGAAATGATATAAAGTAATACATACAACTTGAACGTCCACATAGTGTATGTTCATTAAAATGATAATACATATACAGTGTGTCTCAAAAATAATTGTGCAAGTCAAAAGCACCCTCTAATTAGGAAACAGTTTTGTGACGTCATGCTTACATCACCATCAAGGGCATAGTCTCAGCTTTCAAATGTCGTTTGTTCTGTTCAGTTTGCTTGTTTTAATCCTGAGATATGTTCAGTTAACAACAAAAAGATAAAATCACAAATGTGCCACTTTTACTACAGTCAATATAGCATCAGGCCCTCTTCCCGTAAGAATGACACATTTGTGATTCCACCGTTTTGTTGTTTACGAGATATCTCGAGATCAAAACAAGCAATTTGAACAAAAGAAACAGCATTTGAAAGCTAAGACTTTGCCCTTGATGTTAACGTAAACATGTGTCACAGCAGTATTTTCTAACTGTCAAAGAGGGCGCTTGTCACTTGAACAATTTTTTGAGACGTGCTGCAGCATGTCTTAAAAATTCTGCAAGTAAACAGCGCCCTCTTCGGCAATTACAAAATATTATGGTGACATCATGCTTACATCACCGTCAAGGGCAATAACTTTCAAAGGCTATTTGTTCTGTTCAAATTGCTTGTTTTAATCTCGAGATATGTTGGAAACAATAAAAGGGTGCATCACAATTGTGTCACTTTTACTCAGGACATTTGTAAAAGTGGCACAATTGCGATTTTACCCTTTCTTATTTAATTTAACATATCTCAAGATTAAGACAAGCAAATTAAAATTATTTGAAAGCTAAAGACTATGCACTTGACTGTTTGGTCATCAGGGCATCATGTCACAAGAGTATTTTCTAATTGCCAAAGAGGGTGGTTTTCACTTGCACAATTTTTTTTAGACACACTGTATAACCACAAAGTACACGTATTATAAATTGAAATACGAGGGGGCCTACTAAGAAGTTATGCTTCTACAACTTGTAGACCCCCTTACGTAATTGAAATTAACTGGTTGAATTTTATTTTTAAATTTGTATATTTATTGTATAGTTATTTCAGAATTAAGATTTAAGAGTCAAGATTCAGTTATTTTCAAAATTAACGCTTAAAGGTTAGTGACATAATTGGGAACACTTGAAAATGCCTCAAGAACCAAATCAGTTCTTTTGTTTCTAATTTGTTTACTTAAGGAGAATTAAGCATGAACATACTATAATTTTAATTCTATCGGGGCACGATAGATATATAAGCCATAGCTACACAACAGGTTTGCCTGCCAAGAGGGATATTGACATAAGTTATTTCAGAATGAGTCAATGTTTGACTATAAGATTTTCACAGCAGAATCCTTGTATAGTTCACTGGATTCTAGAATGTTTCAGCCCAAATTGAGGAATACCCCCAATCATGTTATTTACCTTTAAGAGTTAAGATTCTATTTTTTTTTAAATAATGGAAAAAGTTGTTAAAATTTGCATACTCTGGGAAAAAATTGCTCAAGCCCCCAACAAACTTCAGCAGGAAAAATGTTTTACAATTTAAAATAATTATGAATATCCTCCTCCCGCTGAGCGACCTCGGAATTGGTATGAAATTTCGTCCCCCCCCCCCCCCCTCGCTGAGCGACTTTTCGGCGGCTGGAATGACCGAAGAGATACATTCTACACAGTGAGTATCCTATTAATACGTATTTCCATTTCCAGAGTTTCCGAGTTAACTTTCAATTGTTTCTCCTGCGTGAAGAAATGTGATTTATGATTTTGCTTGAAAAACAAAAAAAAACAGATATTTACCTGACCAAAACAAGCATTATAAAGGAATTTTTAAATTACAGATCCACAAGATTACACTGTCTTCCCCATTATTCTCGTGGCGACCTGTATCACTCATGAATGGAATTATAACGAATCTCTCGCAAGAATGTTGTTAAAGTCAACATGTCCTCATTGATGTCTATTGATGTTTTCAATTCAGAAATTACGTTATTTATCATTCTGATAATATTGTGATCCAGTAGACAGTCTACGGAAATGGAGGGCTATGAACCCGCAAGATATTCGCATTGCATGGGAACAAAGACCATTTGACTGGGTCCGGTCCACTACAAGATGTAATGAAGTAGAACAGTAGAAAGGTTCACGCGCAGTTTAGAAAACAATTTACTTCAAGATCCCCCTTCACCTTTTTCTACAGGAGTCTTCCGCCTCTGCGCCCGAATAATAATAATGAGCACTGACCACGCATTCGTTTGTCGCCCGGTGGTCGCGTACCCCACAGAAGTGACCAACTCATTTGGATACTACAGATATCGTGACATGACAACCATAATCTAGTCCGTTATGTCTTACTTCCCAATCCGAACGCATGGAATGAATGGGTTCCGCGCGATTACACAGAGTGATCATGTCAGGGGTATTGTATACGATCATTGAATTGTTCAAAAATTGTCTGTTATTTTTTTCTCTCATCCCCAATTCAGCCTATAACCTCATAGGAATGTCGAGAATTCACCGATTATCCCTGTTTATGCATGTCAATAGGCTAATTACTCCCGACTAATATCTACTGCAATTCACGTCTGTTGATTTAAGTTAGTTTCTTATAGTCTTTTCGTGCTATACGATCGAAGCCATCAGTATTCATTTCGATCCATTGCTGTGAATCTGCTTCAGCGTCCGACTAATCGTGTAGTCTATCACATTATATTTCCTCTCAGCAGTTAGGCGGGTGGGGGAGATAACTGGAGCTCCTCTTATACCTCACCTGCGCAAAATATATTGCCTACCGATTTAACGTTCTTAAAGATGCAAAGTATTATGTGTTGACAAAGTTTGTTGTAATTTGAAAGCTTCTAGCTGCCCAATCTCAGGTCTGACATCAATACACCTAATAAACAGATTCCTGCAATGGTATTTAAGGTTTTTGTTTCTAGGTTCATTATTAAGTTAATGTAGCAAATCTGGAGGACGGGCCGGGGTGAGAGGGCCCACCGTGATTTTGCGACTTTATGATGTATAATCTACCTATGCCATCCGAAAGAGTATAGGCTGTTAAGGTGCTATTTACAGGGCATCCAGAACAAGATCGAGTTCGCATCTTTCTGCTGAGCAGTCCAATTACATTCAAGGACTATTCACCACGGCATAACACCACTCTATCCAAAGCCACTACAGCAGTATATCACACTGATTTCACCTCACAAAAAATGATGAGCTACATAAATTACGCATGCACTGTGCTCTTTGAATAAAGGTCCAAAAAATAGGAAGGACACTTGAACGAATAATTACAGTTTAAACATGAAGTTAATGCTTTAAAACAAGAAACAAATCACGCAATTGAGAGATCATTCAATTTCCAGCCCATACGACCTGTGTGCATATGCAGAATTTGGCTATCGGCTCGACACAGAATAATTCATCGAGGTTGCCATTTTTATCTGTAGCATATTTATAGATCAAACGTGGACAGCCATTAACATGTCTGAATTTTGTTTACTGGGCAGCTACATCTCTTTTGTCTCATTACAGAAGTTCAGTTTGATTCACTGTCAGATATGTGAGATGGCAAAGTCTTGATCAGTCTTCGTTACCTAAATGGGTCTTCCAACAATGTACTTTGGATGCTATATATTCAAAATATAGTCGACAAATCTCGGTCCCGCATTTCGCACACCTCGTTTCCTCCATTCCCTATCTCCCGAGATTTTCCCACATTTAATGTAATATAAAAGTAAAAAGCTCTAAAGACATTCAGAACTGTATATTGGTAGTATATGACTTCCTGTGGTTGGGTTAAGCTTTTCGTAAAAAGTAAAAACATAACTTGTGGACTTTAATAGCAGTTTTTAAGGTAGGAGCAAAACATCGTAATTATTGTCTTCCGCGGTTTGAACCGACAGCGTGAAATCTAACAAATCTTGGCTGTCTTTGGTATAAGTGTGCAATCAGGCCTATATGGAAAAATGATTTTTGTCGTGACTACCAACCCACATATTCATTTTGCATATTTAACAACCATATATTACCAACAATTAACGGCGCATTTACGTTGTTAGTACGCTGACGGGAAAAAGAAGTATCTCGATTTTATTTATTGTCGCAAGCAATTGAGTATTTGTTTTTCACTCAGAATACAAGGTGGCCGCCGCCCCTCCCCTAACCTCAACCACCCCTTCCCCCCCAAAAATTATGTATATACTTGAACACTGGCTTGACCGAACTATAGATCCTATGGACCGGGCTCGCAGGCGAAGAATACCGCAAGAGTAACCCCCCCCCCTCACCCCAGCCCTAATAAATAAGTAAGGTTGTTCCATAAGGTAAATGTTTGTTTTTCAGTGTGGTGCTGGCTGCTATACCTCAGCAGCCCACTAACAAAACGACAGCACCCCTACGATTAAAATTGCTCCCATGGACATTGTCATCGAACAAAATCTCAAAACATATCCGTTGATTTCGAGTAGTCAAGAAGATCCTTCATGTTTGTCTCAGCTATATTGTAATGATATACATTTCACGAAAACATATTATCACATAACACAACTCCACCATATTACCGAAAGCGGGGTAACGCCCCCCCCCCACACACCTATGTTCTTGTACTTCCCGTTGTATTTTTTTTTATTCTCTTTCTCATTCTGATGTATTATTTTATTTTACTATCATTTTCGTTTTCAATCCGCTTTACCATCTGCCTCATTCCTATGTGTATGTGCAGTAGGTCAATGTCACTATATTTCTACTACATAAACTGAGTTGTGTCATGGGTAGTCAATACATCATTCGACACTTAACACATATTCCAAAGATGACAAGACAAGTCAAAAATATATTTTCATAATAAAGTTCTCTTACCGAGCGTTTCTTCCAAATGACAGCGACGATTTTTAAAGACGCTCCAATGTTTCTTGTAGCTTCGGTTCCTGGTAATTAGTTACTTATATTGACCAATACATCCCGGGGGGGGGCAGACAAACAAATGCTGTACTTACCCACATTAGCGTGAACTGAAATAAACTCGTCTTAAAGGGTTGGTGTTTATTTTTTATATTCTAGTATTATTGACGGCGTGGCGCGCGTGCAGAATTAGGTATCAAAAACACTTTCCGATTTTCACACAAAAGAGGGGGTTTTTACGAAGAATCTGCGTCACGAACAGTATTTAGGAGTTATATTTTATTCCCATCCCAATCTTTTTTTTTATATGAGACGTGATCAATTTTACGTTTTAAGGTATCGTATAACTTCCCAACTATTTCCTCTCTCAGTATTCTGAAAAGTGTCTATCGTCCTCGCTTACGAAGGCGATGTTGGCAAAAAAAATCCCCTTAGGGAATAACCACCGCAGATGAATCAACCGATAGTTTTGCGGGCCAAAAGTGTAAATGAAGCCTCATGTCAGAAAAATCGTTCTAGGGGGTTTTATCTGCACACTTTCAGAAGAATTCATACTCCTGTTTAGGGGGTGTTTGAAATTAATTCTGGTCCACGTGTGGTACATGCAGTATTTGACATGATCCTTTTTCCGGCAATACTAGTACTGACATGCATGTACTAGTACCCCATCAGCCTCTACTCTATTGCGCTTAAAACGATGGATACGTTTGTGAATGTGTGTCTGGGTAATAGAACTAAGTTTCCCCGTACAAAAATAAACATATTCTGTCTTGCCTTTGGACATGACTCCAGTCAAGTTAGATGGCATAGATTTAACTATTTGGTTATTGCGACATTTCAAGTGTTCAAGTCATGTCATTGCCTTCTAAACTGTGAAGCGTGTTCCCTAACAATGGATCGACCTGCGCATTATTCTGAACAGCACACCACATCGCCATATTGATTCGGAGGTCGGTGTGAAGGAATACCCGCGCTTACGAAGACATGCAATCTTACGACATTTTAGTTTTTCTATGACTCAAAGATGCTATTTTAAATATATCAGTAAAAAAGTAGCATTGTACAGCACCATCTAAGTAATCGTCGTCGTCAGTCACCATCATTGTTAGATTTCGTTGATCCGTCATACATTTAGCTCGTCCAATCATCATCATATCTCTCTCAATCATTCTATGCTATTAATCTTATTAGTTAGTATTAGTTAGACAGAAGTGTAGTAGAGTAGTTAGTATAGTCAGTAGTAGTAGTAGTGTAGTAGATAGTAAGTAAGTAAGTAGTAAGGTAGTAGTAGAAGTAGTAGTGCAGTAGTAGTACAGTAAATTTTATGATGTATAAAAGGTACGTAGTTAATAGTAGTATTTCAGTAACACTATCCTCATTGCTCATCTGATGATGAATTACTTTTGTTAGATATACTTAAGTTTTCTTTCTCGTCTTACTTTCTGTATCCAATAATTTCAAAAACAAAGTGTTTATTCACTAAAACACAGTTATAGTTTGAAGAACTTTGTTCGGATTTCCGACATGACTAAAATTAAAAAACTTAAAATCGATGTTATGGGCGCGGAAATTATAACAAATTACATACTAATTTTTTTAATATCCGCCCCGCTTCTATTGACCAAAAATGCATGGAAACAATGTATTAAATTAAATTAAAAAACAAAACCGCACACTATCTCCCTCGAAAATCTGATAAAATTTGTATTAACTCAGAATGTCAATGTTACACATGTCAATAGATGTGTGCGTACATCCACCACTTTTCGTACGTGTCTTCAACAACAACAAAATACCGTCTCAATTATAAACATCAGTTTAGTGTCGTATCGGAGCACTTACATTCTTCAAACAATTCCTGAAATTCTTAGATAATATAAATATTTTTAGACACTGGGGTTACCTAAAAATATTAATCCAGATGATATCGCGTTCACACTTGAAAAAGGTTGGCAAACTTTAATGTTCTTTAAATAATCTCCATTCAATTTATGATGCTAATATTGAGTGTAGTAGTAAAGGTAGTAAGTAGTAGTTATACTCATAGTAGTAAGTTAGTGAGTAGTATATAGTAGTAGTAGTAGTAGCAGCAGTAGTAGTTACAGTAGTACTAGTGGTATGTGGAAGTAGATAGTATTAGTAGTAGTAGAGAGTCAGCAGTATTGTAGCAAGTAGTAGTACAGTAGTGTAGAAGTAGTAGTAGTAGTAGTCAGCACTAGCTAGTAGTGTAGTAGCAGTATATACAGTAGTAGTAGTATAAGTAGTAAGTAGGTAGTCAGTCAGTCAGTATAGGAGTAGTATAGTTAAGTATTTTGGTTATAGTAGTAATAATAGTAAGTAGTATTAGTAGTAGTTATGTAATAGTAAGATAGTAATGTAGGTAGTATGTAAGTACAGTAGAGTAGTAGTAGTAGCTAGTCAGTAGTAGTGTAGTATATTAATCAGATAGTTATAGTAGTAGTAGTAGTAGTTTGGTGGTATAGATATATAATAGACGTAGTAGGCTAAGCAGCAGTAGTGTATATAAGTAAGTCGAGTGTATAGTGGGTAGTAGATAAGTAGCTAGTAGCAGTATGTATTAGCAGTAGTAGTAATGTCAGTAGTAGTAGAAATAGTAGTAGTAGTAGTAGTAGTAGTACGGGTAGTAGAGTAATAGTTAGTAGTAGATAGTGTAAGTAGTAGTCAGTGGTGATACGTACGTATATAGACCGTAGTAGTAGTAGTAGTTTATTTAGTAAGTAGAGTAGATATTTGGTAGTAGCTAGTAGTAGTAGTAATATAGATAGAGTAGTAGTAAGTGTAGTAGTAGTCAGTAGTAGTCGTTAGTAGTAGTAGTATAGTAGTTCACTTGTTAAGAAATATATGGGGCATACTATTAAGCTGGGTAGATCAAAGCTGGTAATTAAGTGCTGGTAACTATTTCCCTGTTTGGCTACATGCATTCTACCCACACACAGTCCGTGTTTTAAACTATTTTTCCCCGCTTAATATTAGGAAAAACACTTGAGTCGAAATGAAATTGGAAAACAGGCAATTAAGGTACACCCTGTTGAACAACTGGAAAAGTTGGTAAATCTCTATAACTCGTTTTGACTTCACTGTGCATGCATTACCCTCAACGTAGGTAATCTTCCTTCTTTTTTTTACCACAATGCCGTTGGAGGACTAAAAAACCGATTTGAGAATCGATTCCCCAGTTTGCGTATTTAATGTGTATATAACTACTGTGCGTCGTGTGTTGTGCTTGTGTTTGTGTGATGAGTGAATGTGTGTTTGTGTGTGTGTGTGTTTGTTGTGGTGTGTGTGTGTGGTGTGTGTGTGTGTGTGTGTGTGTTGTGTGTGTGTTGTGTGTGTGTATGTGTGTGTGTTGGTGGATGTGTTTTTATGTGTGTGTGTTGTGTGTGTGTGTGTGTGTGTGTGTGTGTGTGTGTGTGTGTCGTTACAATTGTCTGTGAGTGTTTGTGTAAGTTGGATGCTGTATAGCCAGTGTACGATGATGTGTGTCTGTGTCATTGTGTTGAAATGTGTATGTTTGTGTGTATGTGTTATATAGTATTTCGGTGTGTGTATACATTACGTGTGTTAGGCGTGAAGGCCTGTTTGTATGCTGTGGTGGCGTTTGTGTGTGTGTAGATGTAGTGTGGGGTGTCGTGCGTTGTGTGTGTGGTAGATTGTGTGTGTGTGTGTGTGTTGTGTGTGTGTTTGCGTTTGTGTGTGTCAACTGGTGTGTGTGTGTTGTGTGGTGTTTGTGTGTGTGTGTGTGTGTGTGTGTGTGTGTGTGTGTGTTGAGAGTGTGTGTGTGTGTGTGTGTGTGTGTGTGTGTGTGTGTGTGTGTGTGTGTGTGTGTGTGTGTGTGGTGTGTGTGTTGTGTGTGTGTGTGTGTAGTGTGTGTGTGTGTGTGTGTGTGTGTTGTGTGTGTGTGTGGGCAAGGTTTGGTAATGATCAATTTAATGTTATTCCAAGAATTGACAACGCGCAAATTTCAGAATAGCTAGGCGGCGTGCAACACTTAACGCTACAGGTTTAGGCATATATGCAAGCGAGGCAAACTTAATTATGGATATTCATATTCCATTGCGATAACTGGTAATTGGACTCACTGTTTTAGCAAGTAACCACTAACTTTCTGGCCTTGAAAGTAGGTGGTATATAAAAGAATCGAATGAGATCGTCCATGTAGGTAGGAGTTACATACCGTGATTAGTTATAGGGTTTATGGGTAGAATATGATTGATGTATTAAGTTTGAATTAGGATAGGATCCCATAAATTACGACAATATCGGGACAGATAAAACAATAACCTGGATTCCAAAGCTTCAGTTTCATTATGTAATACTTTCGCAAATTTGGATTGGGTAAAGTTTACCCAAAATGAGTTGTTTGGACACATGATTAACTCAATGTAATTTTGGGTAAGAAGACAGATGGCAGATTACTGGTAAAAGACGGGTAATTTAAATTACCGCTAATAAAAAGGCAAATTCTGGATTGGGTAAAGTTTTAACCAATAGTTGGTCGCAGCACATAATTAACCTCATGTTGGTAAATTTGGGTAAAATTTTACCCAATATTTTTTTTTCAAGTGTATAGTCGTAGTCCGCTAGTCATAGTCGTAGTCGAGTAGTAGTCTAGTAGTAGGCAGTAAGTAGTAGTCGTAGTCATCCTAGTCGTAATGTAAGTCGTAGTAGTCGTATAGAAGTAGTACAGTAGTAGTAGTCGTAGTCGTAGTCGTAGTCGGTCGTAGTAGTCCGTAGTAAGTAGTCGTAGTCGTAAGTCGTATAGTAGTCGTAGTAGTCGTTGTATAGTAGTAGTAGGAGGAGAATGAGGATGGAGGAGTAATTTGGGGTTACACTTTTATTACAAAGATAGTTGTCTGTGTCAGTTCGATATTTTTCAGATTTTTTCTTTTCACATTTTCAGCTTGTCAAATGTGTACAAGATTTGCAAAAAGATCAGGGCAACAGAACATGTTCCATTCCTCCAGCCCTTTGGCAAGTATAATGAGATGGAAAGACCTATTCGTAGCGTTGATGGTTAAAAGGGAATTCAATTGTTATCGTGATATTGACTTCAACGCGATATTGCACGTCTGCCCCTTGAAAATTAGTACACCTCGTATCAGAATATTACAAGAAAATCGTGCACTTTCAAGGATCAACCTTTGAAACAGTCTAGCGCAGGCGCGTCCAGAGCGAAAAATTGTAGGGGCTACAGTATGCGCGGTTCTACGGGGGGGGGGCTTGAGACGCCCCCAAATTGCTGCAAGCCTCCCCAAAAAATTTTTCAAGACAAAAAATTAACAATGAAATATTAATATATAAAAAACTGAGCCGGTCTAAGCAAAGACGAAATATTGATACAAAGACGTAATGAAAATGTTAAATACGTATTACCATGGCCAGAAACACGTCTTTTTAACACTTATTTTAAAAAAATTCTGTATACTCCTGTCGGTTGCTCGCGTGCCGTCGATACTATTTACATTTTTCAGACCATTCTATTAGCTGTAATCGTCTTGAAATCCTGACAACAGATCGCTTATAATGAATTTCATAAATATACTTTAAATATGTATTTACGTGCTTAGAAAACATGTCTTTGCTACGTGTATTTGCAAAAAATTCTTGCCGTGGGTTCCCCATCCACATACCGTCGCTTCGGCCTCACAGTATAGATACCCAATTACAGTTTGCCGCACATAACTTCTGATACATTTTCTTTTTAAATCGTGAAAATCTATCATCAATATACCCAACTGCGTAGGCGCCAAGGGGATACTAATAATAGGGCGTCCCCCCTCCCCCCATTCAGTCAGCTAAAAAAAAAAGAATAAAATAAAATCACAGAAAAATCACGGCACAGACGCAGTGCGCACGCATTTTTTCAGATAAGCGGGGCCAATTATTTCATTGGCGTGAAACGAATTGATCAAAATTTTAGGCGGCGCTTCGTGCGCAAAATTGCAGTACAGAATACATATGGTTAACAATTTTCTTAGCAAAGCGCGAATCAAAAACCAAAATATTGTGTCGGTTTAATTCGTTTTGCAGTGGCTTACGTTGCTTGTGAAACATATATTGTTTTATTGTCATTTTTTTTTTTTTGGGGGGGGGGCAACACAATATGTCAACAGTAATGTCTGCCACAGATATTTTCATGTGGCGTGGTAATGAACAATTAATGGTGTTTGGCAGTGCTTTTGTAAAACGCCACTTTTTAAACATATAATTTTCCGCAATTTATCAAGTTGTTTTGGGGGGGAGGGGGCAAAAACAATTTTGTTTGTCAAATATTTTCAATGGGCGTGGTTATAAAGGTGTCTATGAGAGAAAATGGGCAGGTTGAATCCGATCACTTACGATTTTCACTTTTTTAGAGCAGCTAAATAATCATTTTGAAATTACAATTTTTTTCAGGCGTTATTTTTAGACCTATAAAGACAATGGTAGCATGGAAGAATCATGTAGGCTCAGAATTGTGGCTAAAAAAAAGTTAGCCAATGGCTTTACCCGCAGTTTTTTTTAGGCGGAGGGGCAAAACAATACTTGAGCCCAATATTTTTTCATTCGCGTGGCTAATATAAATGTTCAAAAATTTTCGGCGGCTAGCGCGCAAAGACTTTCAATATACGCTGGCAATTTTCAAAGAGGGTGCATCCGCAAATTTGAAATTATGTATGTTTTAATGGTTTGTATGCCTGCACCACTATTTAAACCATCTTGGCATTATGTTTAACTCTTTATGGGTAAATAGGTAAGAAAGGAAAAAAAAAAGAAAAAACGTCACGTTCTGCAAGGGGGATCAATTGCACGATCGCCCTCCCCCACATAAAGATTTGGCTACTCCTCCATGCGGCATATAGGTTAAATATACAATGTGATTATTGCGGGAAGTCCTACCACCTGTGTTTTGTTTGTTGTGTTTTGTATGGTATGTGGTGGTGTGTGTGTGGTGTGGGGGGGGGTTAGTCTAAAGTATAATTTTCCCATGGCCTAGAAAACACGCTCTTTTTGTCGATATTTTGAAAGTTTCTACGTGGAGGGGCCCTCAAACGACACTCCTCCCGCTGTCGCTTCGTCGCTCCAATCGCTAGTATGACTACTGCACATACAGTTTTTCCACATACTTCCTGTAGGCTAACAACTTTTTGAATCCGAACTGCGCGAACTGCAATCCATATGTATATAATATAAAATTAAAGAATTTACGCCTAGAATCACGTCTGTTTCTATGCGTATTTCAAAAAGTTTCTACCGTGGGAGGGGTGTCCCCCCTCCAATCTCCTGTAACTTTTGAAAATAATTCCTAATTATATTCATAAAATATACAGCTTTGAATATTAATTTACCATGCCAGAATCAACGTCTTTTCTATGTGTATTTTCAAAAGTTCTAACGCGTGGGAGGGGGGTATCCCCCCTCCCACACCTCCCCCCACTCGCGGCGGATTCGCTCCTCCATCTTTCCGTCAAGCCCCTTGTACCCTAAAATGTTTGCTCTAGAACCGCGCACTGTCTACAGTGGGCTTCATTCGCAGTCCAAATCTATACATTTCTGGGTAAAAAATGTTTCTGCGGTCG
>JZLH01S0442412.1:27732-43419 GCA_001188425.1 Eucidaris tribuloides
TTTTTGGCCCGAGTTTCGTGGACAGACCCATATATCTGCCCCCTTATATGCATAACACAGTTCTACAGAAGACTGTAAGTATTCAGAAATATGTCAGTTGCTCAGATGGCAATCACTTACATGTATATAGACCTTACCCTAACCCTACATGTACTGTATTTAACCCTACATGCACTGTATTTCAGTAATGCTAAACTAATACATAACTCTTACCCCAGCCTTACATGAAGCCTAAAACAAACAAACACAAACAAAAACAAAAATATTAAACAAAAACACCCACACAAAGCATATTTAATTTCTTTCAATTGTCAAACTCAGCCAGAAGTGTAATTACTAGATATCATTGGGAATTTAAGGCAAATTGTTTTCAAGGTACATTTGAACAAATAACTTTATTTAACTCTCTTAAACATATTTTAGCAGTTGTCACACTTGTGTCATTGATTTTATTTTCCTGGAATGTGGCTAAATGTCATATATGCCAAGAGGTCAGGGTAGAGTGATCATTGACCATTTGATTTCATTCACACATATCTGACCACAGTTTAAAGATTGGGTTATTGATTTGCACGTCAAAAAACATCTATATGAATCAAATCGGCTGAAATCATATCCAATGTGAAGATCAATATAAATAAACACCTCTCATAACTTGGAAAAAATTGGTTTGGTTAAAATCTGGACGGTTAAACTCACCTTTTTCCATTTGCTAGCAGGAGAAATTTTAAAAATCCGCCTGACGTCACAACGTGCACGTCCGTTCCAAAATGCTGCGATCAGCATCTCGTAGCCAAAGGGCGCAGGATAGCTGTTGACCAATCAGAGGGCTGAACTTGTCTTGCTACGGTGCACAGTAACCGCCATTCGCATTTTGAGCAAAATTGAAACTCACAGAAAGAACAACATTCTGGTAACATGTCGTTATTACTTTTTCTCATAAAACAACAAATTCATGACGTATGGATCGCAGACTTTCAACACACCATTTGTAAGTACTAAACTACCGTTTGGTATTGATAATGGAGGGAAGTAATGGACTTGCAAATCCCTAACCCAATCTTTAACCCCATGTGTGTGTGTGGAATGCGTAAATGTCAAAACAACAATTGCTGATATTTGAAGCATTTTCCAGGAAAACCCCACATGAGGTCATTAGAAGTTGCTAATGCCTGATATAGCACAAATCCAAGCCAAACCCGAAATGTCAGGTATGTGATGGTGGTCACCGTGGAATGTTAATTTCCACTGAGTGGTCAAGGAACTTCATATCAAGTCAGCTGACCAAAACGACATGATGTGATGTCACTTCCTGTTGATGTGGTCAATAGAGTACTGAAGTGTGACATCACTCTGGTTCAGAAGTATGTGTACACAATGGCAGAACCAGGTGCAGTTGTGTCATAGCTACATGTACATGTAGTTTCTACCAAAAGGGGAGCTATGGTTACAGCAAGGAGGTATGAGCAGGGTTATAGCTAGAAAGATTTCTGTGCCAGCCGTAGGAAGGAGTTACGCAAGCGGAGCAAGCAAAGCGAGCGTAGCGCTCCTGAGTTTCCACATGGAAAAAAACATTTGGAAGCATTTATTTTACAAAATACATCTTCGCTGAAATGTAGTGATGTTTAATGCTCAAAATACACAATTTATGTAGAGATTTAAAACATTTTACAGTCATTTTAAAGCTTTTCTGTGCTGGTCGGGGGACTAATAAATTCAGCTCAGTGCCGGTCGGCTTCGGTTTGTGCCGGCTACTACCGACCGGCGCCGACCGCCGTAACTACATGTATAACCCTGGGTATGAGGGAGTATGGTTTGGATATTTGTCCCGGCCGCCATATTTCTGGACCAGTTTGATGTCATCGCTTCTGCTTAACACTTTGGGTGCTATCGGCGCACCGGTTCGCCGAGAAAACAATTGGTTTCATACCTTTTAATATAAAAGATAAACGTCACTGAAATTCCTTGCAAAGATATTTGTCTTAAAATAAAGACATAGTGGATGCAACTAAATGGTTTAAAAACTCTTGTCTTGATAGCATTTGGATTTTTCCAGAAAATCATTCATTTTTGAAAGATTATATACATAAGAACAAAACAGCCCAGCACCCAAAGTGTTAATCTAATTGTATCAAGTCAGCTGACCAAAAGGACATGATGTGATGTCACTTCCTGGTGGTGTGGCCAATGTCGGGATACTTGTTACATATAAGCCCTACAGTAAATATAGTACCAAAATCTTCACATTCTTCTAACTGATGGGGTGGGTGGGGTAGGTGGGAGGGGCTGGAAGGAGGGGGCGCCGGTGATTTCTTTATTACATTACTGAATTAAACTATAAAGTACCGGTTAATATATTTCAACACCATCATTTCATATGGATGAACATTTGACGTTTGTCAGAGTCTAATTTTATAGGCAGTAAGAGGGGATCGCCCCAAATTTTCTAATGACCTTGTGTATTGAATCCTCAACAAACTTTTATTTGGGAGTTGGCAGGAATCCAGATGTAGGGTAAGTCATATGGGCTATGTGGCGAAACATGTAATGCCAGTACCGTTAATTTCTTTTACTAGAGGATCTGACAATTTGCCTTTACTTCATTATCGTCATAATGTTGGTTTAATGCAGTGTATGAAATCGTCAAAATCAGCAACTTTAACTCAATAACTTCACATAAAAAACCTTTGACAGAGGAGAATCATAGTCGTAGAGGCTATTGCGTTATTAATACCAATTTTACATGAAACGTGACTTTGTTATACTGCTTAGTTTAAAATGATCTTTTTGATGTCTATGTATATTCACATGTAAAGCTGCATGTAACTGATCTTCTTATCGAAGAAGATGACTGAATTCAGTGAATATGAAATAATATAGGTATTTGTTCTAAGACTATGTTACATTGTGATGATACAGTACTTCATATCCACAGTAGATGTAAATGTTACTGAACTAATATTCAAATCATATTTCACTTAGATCGTCCATTTACCACTCACATATTGAAGGCATTCATCTAATGAACATGATGGAAAAACACATATGGCACCTTTAGAATGAGCTGGGGACACATGGTCTATTCTGCTCCTCATGATACAAAGGCATGAATAGGACATTCTTGGGGTTTGGAGGAATATTCGGGCAAAATGTATTTGTTCAACACTAGTAAGCCCTATTTCAGTGTACTTTTAACAGCAGATTATGAAACAAAGGGACACTTCTAATTAATATTTTTTTTGGTTCTGCATGTTTAACATGATGTACTGAGTCCCGTACACTATATAACTCAATTTTGAAAAAAAAGAAGTCAGTTATGCCCTTTTGTCAGTGGGGGGGGGGGAGCAGTTTAGTGTAAATACACATAGATATTTGCAAACACTTTGTAAAGATTTAAATCCATTCACAATGTACCAACTCTGTAGTGTATCACAACACACTACAGAATATTTACTCTACCCTATCACTATATTAGGCCCCCAGTAATTACACTACTTATCAAATATCACTGATGAGATAACAGTAAGATATGATTGGACACACTACATGTACATGTACCTAGGAAAGGTCATGTTTAAACATTACTACTGTACATGTAGATCTACATGTACTTACATGTACATATGATATGGTATGATATACATGTATAGGGTAACTTTTATCTTTGTTGCATTATCAATGATGATTGGTTAAATATTGAGCTCTTTGAAATCTTATGATGAAATCATCATATCCAATGGCATTTTAACCCATGTTAACTTTTTAATAGCAGGTCTGTACTTTGATTTGTTTTCATATGTGTGTGTCATCGCTTGTCGTGTAAAAATTCATATGGAAAATGGATGTCATCGGTTTCAATGCGTGCACATGTAATGATGTGTGTGTGTGTGTGTTGTGTGTGTATAGTGTGTGTGTGTGTGTGTGTGTGTGTATGTGTTGTGTGTGTGTGTGTGTGTGTGAGTGAGAGAGTCTGTGTGTCTGTGTGTCTTTATATCTATCTGTCTGCAGATTGTGTTGTGGATATGGGGAAGGATAATGGAATGGAGATTCACAGAGATGTATCACATGGTGGGATAGACAAGTAGTCAATATAAAGCATCTTCAGTATAAAGCTTTATTAAACCAGTCAATGCAGTTACATGTGTGTATTGAGGAAAAAAAATGTACAGTGTACATGTACTACAGAGTGTATATCCTGCCATTCAGTTCATGTGCAACATGTTGAAGCAAAAACTTAGCTAACTGACTTCACTGACTAAATACCTGTTACTTATTAATAAAAGTAACTCTATGAATAGATGTACACTGTAATATGAATGAATAAATGAATAAATAAATAAATGAATACATAAATAAATACACAAATTTAAAAATGAATAAATAAATAAATAAATATTTCATACAGTATATTCAAGGATCATGGGAAGTAAACTTTGTTTAAAAGTTAACATTTGGTTTGAAATACATGTACACGTATGTACACATGTTTATGTAGACTTGAAGTATGTGTAACAATGCCCCTCCCTGGTATGGGAAAATCTGTATGCTGTCTCACAATAATACTTCCTATTTCTCTCAAACAACTGCCGTCTTGAGACTCATTGCATGTCTCTCGAGATTTAAGCACACTTCTGTCAGATGTAGACACATAAATCCAGTCTCCACTTGAAGCACTTCATCTCTTGCGGTTTCGGGGGAAAGCTATTTTTGTTTGCGGATATATTTCTGGCTTTGCGTTTCAGACATGGCGACTCCAGGCATTTGATGGACCAAATACCTTCATAGGTCATTAGTGCATTAATGCCTGACAGGGGCACGTCCTTGTGCACTGCCCGAATGTGTGCAGATCATTCACTAGTCGTTTACAACATGAAGGTGGTGTATGTTCATGTGTATCAGCAAAAATCATCACCGTGACCTAGTTAAAAAGAGGAGGCACTCCCCAAATAAAGTTATTCATTATAGCTGGAAGGGATTTGTTTCAGTTGTATACATGTGTATTATCAACTTTCAATAAGTGATGGATAGGCCAATTTTATAACCATTGCAATTTAGGAAGATTCAAATTTGTGATAAAACTGTTTGAACATTTGAAAAACTATTGTAAGATTACATTGTTCGAAATGAAAATTTCCAAAGCTCTATAATAGAATTAATAATATGCAAACTTAATGTTGATGGTATAGCGAAGTGAAATACTAAACTACAGTGGTGCAGTACCCCCCCCCCAAGTATTGTCAGTGAACTGGGGTTATCTGCAGTAGATATGTACATGTACATGTACATGTATTACATACTATTGATGTTATTAACTGTTATAGCGCTTAATTTAGGACTTCACTCTACCGTACATAATTAACATTCTACTTAAATATTATTACAATATCAGTTTACTGCACATCTATAAATATTAGTGTGAAAAAGTTATGTCAAAAACATCTTTCAATTTGCAGGCCTTTGTGAAAATCTGAAAATTTTGCTAATTTACCTAAAATTTTCAGAGATTTACAGCAAATAAATGAAGAATTTATATACCTATACGTAATTTGACAGTTAAGGTACTCTTTTTGTGTTTGTAAATGTCCAAAATAGTATCTTAAATTAATCATACCAGCAGATTAATGGCTTATATGCCAATAAATGCTTAGTTTCTCAATTACAGCTTATACAATGATGAACTTCAGAGCAGCTGTATGACTCCTTAAAGAACTAATTTGCATGAAAGCTGGAGTACAGTGTATTTAAACATAAAATGAAAAATGACCCTTTTATACCTTTTCTTCCAGACACACATTGACAATTCCTCGTGTCTACCCAGAAGATAAGGGACTGTACATCATCAGAGCTGTGAACACTAAAGGAGCAATACACTGTGGAGCTGAAGTCACTGTGGTAGAGAAATCCAAGAAACAAGAGGAGAGAGAGGAGTTAGAGAAAGAGGAGAATATAGACAACAAAGAGAAGACCATCCTGCCGAATAACAAAGGTAGCAACTACATGAACATTGACCATCATGACAATTTCTTTTATGAGAATGGTTTTAAACTGTTAATCGCCCACTTGTCTGGTTTTGGGACAGCTATGGAAATATGGTAGTAACCTTCTCTTTACATTGATATTTTACAACAACATTGTGAAAGTGAGAGTAAATATAGTGTACTGGTAATTTTTATGGGCAGCAAATGCCACTTACCATTCTCAAGAGGTTAAGATTTAACTATTTTAAAGGCAGGAAATCTCATTTGCATCCCTCTTACAGCATAACATAATGTCACTCATGACCTAAGGCTATTTATAAAGGACTTATCTGTGAATTCTGAAGTTCAGTTATTATCTAGAATTTGAAAAATGCACCAAAAGAGTACCAGTCACTTAGACCATTGCATGTCTATGGTTAGACTCCATGCGAAACTCGCTGTTCAGTGCTACTATTTCAGTAATCATGTATTGGTGTATGAATGATAATCTGCATAAGACTTATGCATAAAATTTGTCATGTTCAGGAATGCATATGGTACACATTTGTAAATTGTAAATGAATGTCGCATATCATACATGGACATGATGAACACACATGCAAGGTCTGAAAGAATACTAGTAGACTAGTAGAATTTTTGTCTAGAGCTATGAGGCAATAATTAAAATCAAGTACACTTACTATAATTTCACCAAAATAGAGATTCTAGCTTGTATACTTAGGTTCTTAGTATTATAGTCTGGTGTACATGTATTCACAAAATATTAATTTCAGGCTTGCAAAAGAGATGCCCTGCCTTTAAATATTTATTAAGAACATACCTCAAATTTCCTGTGAGATATTTTATAGTATAGGTTGATCTGCTTGTCTCACAGATTTTTGCAGCAGCTTTGACCATAACAATATTTTTATCAATTTATTTTTGTTTCTGTTTCTTGATATTGAAGGTGACATTGTTGTCACCAGGGAGATACCACCGGGTCCAGGAAACAATAAGTCTGCAGACCCAAAAGGAAACAAACCTACTGGCAACACTGAGGGGAAACCTGGGAAGATGCCACCTCCGTGGTAAGTGTAGAAACCTGTATTGATCAGAGTAGGGTGGTACCTCTGTTCTCATATAAAATTGTAACACAATTAAATTATTTTATAATTTTACTATTTGATATACAAATTTCTCCCCTCATCTGCATTTTCACAGTAATGATGATGGTGATGGTGGTGATGGTGGTGGTGGTGGTGGTGGTGGTGGTGGTGGAGGAGGTGGAGGACGAGGAGGAGGAGGAGGGGGAGATTTACGCATCATCCTAACTCCAACTCCTGTCCAATTCCTGCATCCAGGTATTTCATCCTGTACCTGAATGCTACAGTGTGTCTCATAAATAATTTTGCAAGTCAAAAGCGCCCTCTTTGGTAATGAGAACAAAATTTTTGTGACGTAATGCTTATATCACCATCAAAACCATAGTCTTAGCTTTCAAACGCCGTTTGTTCTGTTCAGTTTGCTTGTTTTAATCCTGAGATATGTTCAGTTATCAACGAAAAGGTAAAATCACAAATTTGCCACTTTTACTACTGTCAGTGTAGCATCAGACCCTCTTCCTGTCAAAGTGACACAATTGCGATTCCACCCTTTTGTTGCTTGCAAGATATCTCGAGATCAAAACAAAGAATTTCAACAGAACAAACAGCATTTGAAAACTAAAACATTGCCGTTTATGTTGACGTAAATATGTGTTACAGTAGTATATTCTAACTGTCAAAGAGGGCACTTTTCACATGTACAATTTTTGAGGAGTGCTGCAGCATGTCTCAAAACATTGTGCAAGTAAAAAGCACCCTCTTTGACAATTAGAAAAATACTCTTGTGACATGATGCTTACATGTACATCAACGTCAAGGGCAAAGTCTCAGCTTTTAAATGTCATTTCTTATGTTCAATTTGCTTGTTTTAATCTTGAGATATCTTGTAAACAACAAAAGGGTAGAATCACAATTGTATCACTTTTACAAAGAACTGCAGTAAAAGTGGCACAATTGTAATTTAACCCTTTCTTATCTAAATAAACATATCTTAAGATTGAAAGAAGCAAATTGAACAAAATTAACGTTATTTGAAAGCTAAGACTATGCTCTTGACGTTGCTGTAAGCATAATGTCACAAGAGTATTTTGTAATCGCCAAAGAGGATGGTTTTCACTTGCACAATTTCTTTTGAGACACACTGTAGAAGGTGGATGCATTCTTCTAGTGCCTGAGTATTGAAAGGTAAATTCATCCGTCCAGTCAACTGGACAGATCACGTGGTTCGTAACTTTGCAAAATTTTCTTCTTCCAAGTATACCCACTGCAGCCTTTGATGCCAGTCACATGGAAATAGCCTCAACACTCCAGTCTTATTTCAAGGCTAGTTGATCGATGTGATTTCCGTAGTTCTGCCAAATGTCTCAAAGGCATATTAGTGAGTCCTTTCTTTAGCAGATCTAATAAAATTCTTAATTTGGCCAGGAACTTAATGAGACCAAAATGAGTTTTGACTTGAGAGCACATAATGTAGGCCTATGACTTGACACAACTTCTGGTCAAATGACTTGATAATATTTGAGGTGAATGACTTGAGAGACTTATCTGTAAAAAAAATGTGGCAGTACATGTATGTCTGTTGAATACCAAAAGACTCATGTGGAGCTTTTGTTAATGTTCATACAAATTAACCAAAGTACCCCTCAGACCATGTTAATGGAATCTGACAAGGAATTTGTCACCGACATAACAACATTGATCACCAGTCACAACCAGTGTAGGATAAGGACAAAAACACAGATATTTATGGTTGATGAGAGAATGGATGAGGGTATACATGTTACATGTATAATGAAGACTATAAGAACAGATGTGGCATACACTGTAGGCCTACATTGCATTTTGAGGACACATTATGCCCATATCAAGTAATTGACAAACGTCTAACTCCCATATACCATTGTGACAAGTGGATTTTAAAAGAATGCAGAGTTTGCTAAATGTTTATTTTTTTTATTCAAAGTGTATAGAGATGCTATTACTAGATTTATTTTAAAGTCTGGGCCTTAAGATCTAAGAGCTCCTGGTCTGAAGACCTGTGACATTATTTAACATGTTAACCCATTGAAGATGATTTGATTTTGCTTAAACACACATTACCATTGACCCCGTGACAAGTTATCCTGTGTCTAGTCTTCAACAGGTTGAAAATATTTTGATTTGGCTATAACATGTATTTCTGACAGTACTGCAAGATACTTTTAACTAGTCATCTTTACAGTGTATGCGCTTTGTACAAAATCTTTTTCTGCCATGGTATTTTTAAACATTTAGTTCAAAACCACATCCTTGTTTCAAATTTAATTGCATGCAAGACCTGACCCTGTGATGAATGACTTGTCCAATGTCCACTGTGTTAAAGAATTAATAAAACTAGATGTGTCATTCATTGTAACTCATACTAAAAGATTTGTGCTTTGGGAAATGAAGCACACTGTTGTAATGGCTAACAAAGCATATGAAGAGTTACATAATCAATTTGTAAGTACCCTGTAGAATTTCTGAAAGAAAAAATATAATTGGGTAAAATGTGAACAACCACATTGTACCTGAATAAATCCATTTTCTATCCCCTTACCAACTCCCCCCCCCCCCTTCCCAACATTATTCAAAATGAAGTAGGGCAGTTATATGAACTTGGTTGTGTGTCTTTATTCTTGCTTCAAGGGTTGTACACATGTGTGTATATTTATCATGTTTATAAATATACCCAGGCATATTTATAGATAGGCGTATTTATAGATGGACACTTTCTCAAGCATATAATTAGTTGACGTTGGAGTGGCGTCACTGTAATGAGGTACACCCCGTGATCTAAAACATTCACAGCTCTAGCCAAGTATCTAACCTTTAGGTACAGGAGAGTTTCTTTCATAAGTTGCCGATTGACAGGGACAATAGGCTTACTATATGTATAAATGCATGGACTTCCAGAATATACTTTAGAAGATGTAATAAGTTACTGTTAACTCTTAACATGCCATAGGATTTAAACCTCTGTGGAATTTATGTGTATCATGTGGTGCAGATCTGCAACTTCGGCACGTTAAGAGTTAAAGACAGAATTTATGTTGTATGTACATGTACATTTTGTGTTGACAAAAATACTGTTATTTAGGCACTGGTACACATGTTCATGAACTCGCTCTTCTTCTTTCTTTTGACTGTTCCCAATTAGGGGTCGCCACAGCAAATACAATCTCTCCACTACGATCTATTCTCTCATATCTCCTCTGTCTCACCATAGAGGTAGAAGTCACACCAATCATCCTCATATTCTCTCTTAATACATGTCCATAACCCTTTGTGGTCAAGTTCTTTTCCTTTTTCCTGGTGGCACCATTTCCAGCATCCATCTCCCCCATGTACCACATCTCTCCTTTGGACACGTCCAAAACACCGCAGTCTTCCTTCTCTTCCCTTATACCATGGAGGTCTCTCTTCTACCTCCATGCTTATACCTAAATCTTCCTACATAATTTGCTTTAAATTTCCCTCTCTCTACAAACATACATGTATTCTTAGTCTTGTCCCTCTTGTCACTCCCAAAGAAAATCTCTGTAGCTCAGGGACAAAAATACACGGGGGCTCAGGACGATTTCGCCCCCGAAATGACAAAAGAGCCCTCGAAATGTGTGAGAGCCCCTGTAAATTGCCATAGGGTTCAATACAAAAGAGTATCTGGAAAGTACTGAAAAGGGAAAAGTAGCCCCCAAATGGAAAATTTTAATTTTTTCCCTGCTGTAGCTTCAACTCTGCCACATCAAACTCTTCTTCCACCCCCTTTTTAAACATAATGTACACACTCTATATTGATCAAATACTCTATAAAATTTTAACGAAAGAAGCAGGAGCAGAGATTTCATGTGAAGAGTTGGGGGTGGGGACAAAAACTCAGAAGGCAAAATAAAAATACCCTTGTACAGGGTAAAAAAATGTCCACAGGATACATATATTCATTAAAAAGTGGAAAGTGTGACTTCAAAATCTCCCTCCCCCGCATTAATAAAGTTTAATAATCTATTTCTGTCATATTTTTGTATGGTTTTGCAGGTAACAAAAACTTTCAAAAATGGTAACAAAATAGAAAAAAATAATAATTTTTAAAAATTGAGGGGGGGGGGGGCAATCCACCCCCAGAAAAAAGTCAGTCCTCCCGTGATCATTGCCAATGGACACAATGTGACACAAGAACCTTAGCATTATTTTGTTATTATTAGCTAAAACCAATAGTGGATATATCTGCCTTTGCACATGTTTTTTCCAGACACTAATTTTACTCTTTTCTTTGAAGGGTGATTTCTCAAGTTGCATATATTGTTTCTTACCCTTATTTCATAGCAACCTATACGTATTATAAAATTGTTGACTTCTATACAGCAAAAATGTATCTCAAAGAATTTAAAGTAATAGGCTAACATTGTGGAGCTTCAAATTAAAACATTGTCAAACTTTGATATCTGAGCTACACAGTAGTGTTTGAATGGACAATTAAACACCCTAGAATATAACAATTTGGGAATTTATGCTGCCACTGGCAAGATATGAATAAACAATTAGCACTCAGGGCGAGTAAAAAATAACCTAGATCCATACACAGTAAGTGTATGGGAGGAAATGGGCAGGTGAATCCGGTCAACTTACTATTTTCACTCTTTTGAAGCACTAAATGATCATTTTGAAATACAATTTTTTCAGGGCTTCATTTTTAGACCTCATCAAAGGCACTTGGAGCATGGAGGATTTGTGTAGCTCACATATTTTTAATTGTGGTCAATGTTAGCCAGTGGCTTTAAGTGGATTAATCATGTTGTAAACTCTTCAGTTCTAGCCATTTATTTCCTGCAGTCATCCTTTAAATAGTTACACTTAGTGAAGTACATGTTGTACCCATGCACCTTCTAATGTCATTAGATCAAATCGGTGTTGCGGCCAGATGTTGAAGTCATTACAGTGACGTAGCTGTGGCATGTATTATACTGCCGTACCTGTCCCACTGAGCCCCAGGGCTGACATATTTGTAAAAGGGCGACTGGGCGACCGTCCTTCCACCACGGTAATGTTTAATATATTGAATCATACAGTGAACATGTTATGAATTAATTGTACCTGGGAGTGTGTATTATTACTACAGTACATGCACACATACATGTACACTGTACATTCAGCATTTATCACATTGAATAGTGCATTTAACAGAGAGAATGTTTTACTGTTTTAGCGTATGTTGTATCACAAAACAATGCATAAACTTTGCAGCCACACTTTGATTTAAAAAGAAATGGGTATTAAACAATATTTCAGATGTGCAGATAATACCTTTAATATAGTTGGAAACATTCACACTGGTAATATTCCCTTGAGTGTACGCAGGTTTTCTTTGATATAACGGACAATGACTGAGTTATGCCAAATTTTAGTAAAATTCTGCTATGGACAAGATTTTTTAAGGTAAACACTCCAAAATTTCAAATGAAAATCATATTTCCATATTAAACACTAATTATAATTACTTGGTGCCAATATAATAGAAGAGGAAAACACTGATGCAATGAAAAGAAAAACTGTGCGATTCATTTTTATTTTAATTCAATAAATTCTGGTAATGTTGCACTTTGGGAATTTTGACCTTTTTTTCTTAACATGCATGTAATAATAGTACTGTATATTTATAATGCAGTTCAGTTAGTCGTACATGTAGCTTCAGTGCTTCCTCACAGATCTAGTCATTTAAGATTTTATTTTTGCGTAAATGTCCCATCCTTGAATAAAATATATTCACAATTGGAGAAAAAGTGATTGCTTTAAAGGAACTATGTAACATTGTCAAAGACCCATTAAAAAAAGGCAAAACTTTACTGTCACTTGTAAAATATGTATGTAGATAAAAACTGGCACATGTATGAATTATTCTCGGTCGATGAAAATCTGCAACACAACAGTCTACGAGGGAAAACTGAAATGGTTTCTCAATGATTTTTACTTTATTGAAGCACTTAATGATAATTTTGAACTGTAATTTGTTTTCAGAGCTACATTTTTAAACCGTATCAAAGCACTAGTAATGTAGCATGGGGACATTATAAAGCTCACATTTTTTTTTTAACCCATTAGAGGCGATTTGATTTTACTATAACATGCATTTTCCATAGGCTCCAACACCAGTTAACTTGTACTTAGTCTCCAACGGGTAAAATGGAAATATTGTTATACAATATCTTTAATTTGAAGAAAAGACCAATCCAATAACTAAACAGATGCTATCTCTTAATAAACTGAAAATAGAATCAGGAGCTCTGTTTGTCCATGATTCATGATAATGACCCATCCTATCTCTACTGAGGATGCTCTTCACTCGTCAAGGGCAGGAAGTTAGGATTTATCTCTTTTTTTGTCTCCTCCCGCTGTATATTTTCCATTTCTGGTCGATGTCAAGGCAGGAGTGAAGTGGGCCACAGCTGTGGCCGTCAGAGTGACTCACTGGTCCTAAATTTATGGCCAAACCGTTACCACATGGCTGAAATGGGTCATTGTCCCTGCTGTCTTTTACCCCGTTTATACTGGGAGCTATCCCACTTCAGGTCCGGAATTCATTGCTAGCAGCGATATCAAAAGTGAGGGCTGTGCGATGTTTTGATAATATCAAAATTAGTCGATGTTGAAAAAATATCAAATACACGATAATGATCTCATGATTATTTCAAATATCGCCAGAGTCACGATATGGCCCAAAATACCATCCATAATGAAAACCCTAATGCAGGGCTCCACACTAACTTTTTTTCCTGTTTGCCCTTCGGGCAAGTGAAATTATCAGTTTTGGATTTTTACTTGCCCGAATGAAAAATCTACTTGCTCGAAAATATACAATAAACAAAAACATTAAAATTGATTTCTCACTAATTTTAAATAATAAGGCTTCTTATAGCATTGGACATTTGTTATTTTAATTCTAGGGGTTGCAAAAGATGTGATTTATGTAGTTGAAGAGTCATAAAATTAAATACATACATGTACAATGAACAAAATCAAAATTTAGTGTAAGTTTATAACTGAACACAAAACTTTAGACAGTTTTTTTTTTTTTGGTTAAGATTTTTGGACATGTTTTGCTCATTTCATGATCAAAATTTTACTAAGTTTAAAGTGATAGGCTAACATTGTGGAGCTTCGATTTAAAAAATTGTCAAACTGTGATATGTGGGCTACATAGTAGTGTTCAAATGGACAAATAAACACCCTAGAATACAAAAGTTTGGAAAGTTACACTGCCAATGACAAGTTATACATGAATAAACAATAAAACTTGGGGTGAGTTTTATTAACCTAGGTGTACACACAGTAAGTCTATGGGAGTAAATGGGCAAGTGAATCTGGTCAACTTACGATTTTCACTTTTTTAAAGCACTAAATAATCATTTTGAAATACAATTTTTTCAGGGCTTCATTTTTAGACCTCATCAAAGACACTGGTAGCATGGGGAATCATGCGGCTCAGATTTTTTTAACTGTGGTAAATGTTAGCCAATACCTTTAACATTTTGAATTTTTACTTGCCTGACATGACATTTTACTTGCCCCGGGCAAGCGGGCAAGTGCTAGTGTCGAGCCCTGAGTAATGGGGTAAATGCATGCACTGCAGTGGGAGGGACCAAGAATTACCCATAGCTAAGAATATTCTGCACACGAGAGGTAAAAACAGGGATGAAGGAGTAATAAGAGAGACCTCCATGCTGTTCAGTTATCAAACTTGTGGTAGTGCAAGAGTAGTGCATTTACAGTAGTATTTTGTCAACAAATCTGTCAACACACTGCCAATCAAAAATGCCATTTATAAACAGCACCACAAATCTCCAGATCTAGTTACATGTACAAGAGGGTCTACAGAAAGCAACATTGTTTTGACCACATTTTGATTATTGATAACAGCCCAAAAGAGTGCACTGTCAATTTAAGCCTAAAATAGATTTATTGTGTTCATCACAAATCTGTTTTTCAAATCAGGTGATAAATCATATCATCGATGATGTTTTTTCCACGATAATCGAATGAGGTTTAGATCAAATTTCACCACCTCTACCCAAAGTGAGCTGTTACTGTTACCACAGCAAATATCAACAAAATTTCTGCAGACTCCATTGTCAAATGATATCCAATTAAACACAGAACGAGATGACTATTTATGAGAAGTATAAAAAAAACTAGTAGATCTACCGGTTCGGTATATTGAATTTCGCTTGAAACAGAATAGATCTTACATGTAGCACGAGTGGTCGAGAATGGCAGAATAAAATAACTTATCCCGAGCTATAGTTATCCCGCTTCAGAAGCGGGCTAAAGTAGTGCGCAGTATAAAAAGGGTGAATGTGAGGTGGGGAAGAAGGAATTCATTCATTCCAATGGTAACTTCCAATCAGATTGTATCTTTGTCCATCTGTTTTGAATGAGTCACTGTCTGTTAACATATTGTCGGAAGACTTCGCTGCGATTCCTTTACTCCAGAGTGTATTGTGATGAAAATTGGGCTGGTGCTGTGTATATGTTTATCTGTAACCCTTTAGAAGCTACGTGGATGGAGTTCACTGCCTAGAATATCATTGATTGAATCATACTGGTTGGAGGCAGTG
>JZLH01S0442412.1:45694-77291 GCA_001188425.1 Eucidaris tribuloides
TTCAAATGCAAGAAGTGACAAAATTCTTAATTTTGGTGTCTGTAACGCAAAGGGGCCCCACCATACGACACATGACCATTTTCTAAAAGTGCATACACTTATCTTTCACCTGTCAGAATTTGAGGACTGGAAGCAATCCAAAATTGAACTCGACATGTTTTTGCAGGAGCTTGAAATTTTGGCCGAATTTGACTGTCACGTCGCAAGATTAACCATAATGTAACACTAAATACAATTGGTTCTTATCCAACATTGTCAAGTCCCCTTGTAATAATATTGGTATCACCATAAAGCTACTTTTATGAACTTTACATAAATGGTGATTGTAACAGCCAGAAAGGATTGTCCAATCCACAGTTCCCTTTTGGAAAGTGATTAGTTTTACTGAGCTTTCTAAGGAACATTTGTCAAAAGCCAACCATTTCGCATGAATGAGCCCTATCTTTGCAGCAGTTTTTCTCCACTTTCCTGATGATGGCTTGGGTGATAGTCAAAATTTGTGAGCAGTATTTTAAATGGGTTTGCTTCGTCCATCCTAGACAAATTATACTGTACATCATTTTAAAGCTTAGAGTCTCTACTTTAAGACTGTATGAAAAACACAATTTCTTATTTTTACGACTTATGGTGCGTTTTGTGGTGACAGGTCACATTTGATTGCAGAGTCTATAATCAGCCCAGCGTCAGTATGTTTCTCAAACTATTGGATTCTAACCCCTTCATTCTTATTTCTTTTGTACTAAATTTTATAGTTGGGGGTAGGCCTACAGTGCAAAGTATGAGTGTTTCCATAAATGATGTGGTCAAATGTGTAACAATTTGGTGCAAGGCAGGAAATAAAATGTTATTTTGGGGGCTATTTTCGAGCCTGAAATAGTGATGCCAGTATGTTATACATTGAACCCTATGATGATAATTGAAGGCTATTTTGTTATTTTAGGCAGCTATGTTGTTTATTTTGGTGGCTAAGTCACCCTCAGCCCCAATGTATTTCCTACACTGACTTGGTGTCCCACCTACACCCAAGATCATGATTCTTTAGCCCCCATGCAGTTAGATAAAAGAGGTTTCATCATTTATTGTCAGTTATTACATGTAGTTCGACGTTCGTATGTTTGTGAACAGAAGAAGAAACTTCTCTCTTATTCCCTTACAGAAATAGACAAATAAAGTATTTTCATGAATTATATTTTTGGGCGGTAACTTAGACTCCGAAGTGCATTTGAACCCTGAATGATACACTCACCCAAAGACAGTGGACTGTTCTGTCTGTTCAGGTGTGTTTTCACATCTAATGATGATAGTATTGCTGGCTATTAAACTGGACCGCAGATTATCAACAAATTTATCAGTCATTTATTTTTCTCCTTTCTTGTTTTCCTTTTCTTCCTTTTCTTCTTTCTTTCTTTTTCTGTTCTTCTCTTCCTCTCTTCTTTCTTTGTTCCTTTATTCTGTTCTTTTTTCTTTGTTCCTTTTCTTCTCTTTTATCTTCTTCTTCTTCTTTTGTTTCTGTTCTTCCTCTTCTGTTTTTAGCTCACCTGAGCCAAAGGCTCAAGTGAGCTATTGCGATCGCTTTTTGTCGTCGTCCGTCGTTCGCTCGGCGTCCGTGCGTCGTGCGTCTTGTGCCGTCTGTTCGTCGTGCGTCGTGCGTCGTTTGCGTCGTGCGTAAACTTTTACACATTTTTCAGCTTCTTCTTCCAAATGCATGATTGGATTTAGCCAAAACTTGGCAGGAATGCCATCCTTAGGGGTAGGGATTCAATTGTGGCGTCCTCAAACTGGTCCACCTGACCCTCACCAGGGTCGGTCCACGGTCAGGGCCCCTAAAGGGCAAAATTTAGTAGTTTTCAAACTATCTTCTTCTTCTAGTTCCATGGAAAATAGTTTAGTTAAGTCACTTTGTGTGATAGATACCTCTATATGCTGCTGAATTAATGTTCCTCATTGACAATGCCAGGGTGGCCTGTTTGGCCCCAAGGGGGCAAAAGTTTGTGGGTTAGGGCTATAGGAATAATTCACATTCACATAGTGCTTTGGACCAAACTTCGGTGGGAATGATCCTCAGGGGGGAGGGGAAAGAGGGCTTCCTGGAATGGTACACCAGGCCCCCCTGGGGCGGCCCATTTGGGGCAGTAGGGCCATAGGGCCAAAAACTAGGTAACTTGTTCTACCACAAGTCCATTTGTAACCAAACTTGGATTGGTAGATGGTGTACCAGGGACCTAATGTTATTTGGCGGGCAAGGCTCACTATATGTAGGTCAAGAAGGGTCCAAATGAAGTCAAGTTTCTTCCTTGGTTCGGTATTGGCCATCTTCTCTAGAATCCGAAAAATAGTTTAGTTAAGCCACTTTGTGTGTAGATACCGTCTATATGTGCTGAAATTAATGTTCCTCATGACAATGCCAGGGTGGCCGCTGTTTTGCGCCCCCAAGGGGGGCAAAGTTGGGAGGTAGGCCCTATAGGAATAATTTCACATTCACATCAATGCCATTTAGACCAACCTTGGAGTTGGGAAACTGATCCTTCAGGAGGGAGGCGAAAGAGGTTTCCTAGGATAATGGATACACCAGGCCCCCTCCCCCCCGGGGGTTGGGGGCCATGGGGCAGGCGCCCATACAATGTGAAGGGCCCAACTTGGCTAACTTTCTAACCACAAGCCCATTTATACCAAACTTGGGGGTTAGATTGCGTACAGGTAACAGGGGGGACATCTCAATGTTATTGGGCGGTCGCAGTCTCACATAAGTAGGGTCAAAGGTCAAATGTTTAAGATACTGACTGGTACGGTGTTTGTGGCCTTGTTTTCTATAAAAGCCGGATGTTAGAATTTAATTTAACTTGGCAATGATCAGTATGGCAAGGGGATGCCAAAGTTTTTCAATCTAGGTTCATTGGCTACCGGTTGGTGCCTAGATATTCACCATGGCTCAAGGGCCAAAAACTATGTGTTATAACTGATGTTTTTTCCTATGTACCATAGAGCGTAGTTTGCGAGACCTCAGGTGAGCGTCAGTGCCCCCGGCGGCTCTTGTTTTCTTCTTCTTCGGGTATTACATGTATTTCAACATCATCATCGTAATCTTCTTTTCTCCTCCACTCTGCCTCTTCCTTCTTCTTTTCCTCTTCTTTTGTTTTCTTTTCTTTCTCTTTTCCCCCTTCATTTATTTAATTTACTTTATTTAACATCCATGAGTCAGAAAAAATGGTTAACTCCAAGACCCCCCCCCTCCAAAAAGAAAAAAAAGACAGAAGCAAGCACACAACTGAGATTAAACATGTGTAGCACACTTGTTTCACAATAGAATAATATGATTTTCTGTCGCTCAAGAACGGTGAAAACAAATATAAGCACTAACAATAATTGTTTGTGGGAATTAGGGCCATGTGCACAGATATCCAGTGTCATGGCACTAGGCAAAATTACCTAAATGTAATGATGCATAATTTTCCTGATATAACAGCAACATCAGCAGCAGCAACAACAGAAACAACAACAACAACCACAACAAATTGTCATAAAACTTTAACCCAACTTTAACTTAAGTAAATGCTGTGTTTTGTAAGAGTACACAAATCTTCCAAGCATGAATGTCTTGTAGTTCAAATATTCAAGAAATGTGACTGAAAAAAGTAACATCTACAATTTATCAAACTATAGGTAGAATATAAGTGTTTTTTAAAGGCACTGTATAAGAGTGTTTCCAGTTTAAAAAAATCTTAGCTACATGATTTCCCATGCTACCAGTGTCTCTGATACGGTCTAAAAATTAAGTCCTGAAAAAATTATAGTTTAAAATGATTATTACGTGCTTTAAAAAAGTGAAAATCATTGAGAGACCATTCCAGCTTTCTCCCATAGACTGCTGTATTGCAGAATTTCCTATCGGCCGAGATTAAATTAATGTACCAATTTGTATCTGCACATATTGTACTAGTGACAGCATAACTGTCCAAATTTTTGTGTAGGGTGTTTATTTGTCCATTCAAACACTGTCAGATATGTCAGATAGCAAAGTTCGTTCAATTTTTTAAACAGGTCTTCCAGAGTGTTATATAGCGTCTTTAAGGCCCCACACTCGAAAAAAATTATTTTTACTTGTCGTAAATACTGTACTGACAATGTACATGTACTTGATGTGCATTGTCTGAGTACAGTGATGTACATAAGTACATGTACATTACAATCGATACTGAACACACATCAGTTGGAAATACAGTGTTTTGGGAAACACACTACGGTTAGACATCAAACGCTACATTCATTAAATTACATGATAGAAAGGAGACAGGGAAATGTATACATGTGTAAATAAGCATGTCATTGTGTACAATTAGGTGGCTGAGACAACTGGGGGGCATGGTAACGAGTCACTGTCACCAAGCACAGCTCAATAACGTCATTAAGTTTAAAATGGTAACCTGGTATGTGGCGAGCTGCCAAGCGTCTTGAGGCAGATTGACTTTCACACTGGTGTCGAGGCCCCCTCGATGCAAGAACCTAAGAAGATGATTTTAAAGGCAAGGTTCACCCTGACATCAAGTTGGTTTTAATAAAAGCAGATCAATGAGAGAAACATATCGATGAAAGTTTGGTGAAAATCCACCCAAGAATAACAGAGTTATGACGTTTCAAAGTTTTACATTTGTGACGTCAAATTTCATAAAAGTGCCATTTTCTCAGTAATTTGAAAATGATTTTACCTGTGCATTTAATATATTATTAGAAACTTTATTCCCCACATGCAACTGTGAAAAAACCCCATTTAATTATCATGAACTATTAAAAAATTGCAATTTATGGAATTTATATTACACGACATATGTGGAGCTGCTCGCATGTGACGTCACAAATTTAAAACTTTGAAAGTTCATAACTCTGTTATTCTGTGGTGGATTTTTGCCAAGCTTTCATTAATATGTTTCTCTCATTGTTTTGCTTTGATTAAAACCAACATGATGTCAGGGTGAACCTTGCCTTTAAGTCACAGATCTGTAGAAAATGGGTGTCAAACTTTCCCATTCTCTGTATAACTCCCAAAATAAATCTTTTGAGGGTCATGGTTGATGCACAATTTAAGCAGAGAAAGTTTCAACATTCTTTTAAATCAAAACAGGTATTTAAGAGCTACAGGTTCATGTACATGTACCCGTAATCTTCAAATAATAAGGACCCAAATTTCATTGATTGTCACTAATCGCTTAAAACTTCTACACATTGACAATAATAAAAACAAATAAACGGAAACTGTGTAGGTCAAATTACTTGAGCAGTGTGTTATTTTTGTTATTAATTACTATCTTCATTTTGTGTCAGATCAAACATTGCAAACCATTCAGAGATTGATTGCAGGCAGGGCTTATCATTAAAACAGTTTGATGAATTTTGATGTCACCTTCTAAACCAAGCATAAATTGTATGTGCAGGCACATGACACATTACCAGCCTATGCAATACAGAATTTTGTGTGTGAAGCGTGCCGAAAAATTTAAAATTGTGTTTATTTAATAGTATTTTTGTGCTAAGTTAGTGGTTTTATATTACTTCCAGTGCCGATAGCATTTTTCTATGCACACCACATTTTCACTTGGCGAGCCCGGGGGGGGGGGGGGGGGGATGGTTAAACCCCCCTATACCACCCCTTGCCTGTAGATCCGCAACTACTATGTACAGTATACTGTATGCTGCGTAATCCTTGAAAGACAAGATATCTCATCATAAGGTCTATGAGAAGTGCGTGTTATGACAAAAATCAATCAGTTAAAGGTATATGACATTATTTGGGATAGTCCTCAACTTAGGGTAAAACTATTCTAGAATCAAGTAAACTGTGCAAGGATGCTACTGTGAAAATTTGGTAGTCGAAAGTAGGTTCATTCTATAATAACTTCTAACAGTATGCCTTGTGACAGACAAATCTGTTATGTAGATTTCTATGGGATCTATTTATATTGGGGCTGGTGAGAAACAAAATGCTAGCATGTTCCTGCCTGATTTGGCTTAAGTAAACAAAATCACAGTAAATACTTCCAGGCAGGGGTGGTGTATCCATTGGTATCTTTCAACCAGTTTGGTTTGAGACGTATGATTTATTTCTCCCAATCATATCAATGCCCTTTAATATTCATAAACCACACAACTAAGGTTGATTACATTTTGCACTATACGAAAATTTTTTGACCTCTTTTGCTATCCAACTCTTACTTAACTGTACACCTTACTACATGTAACTTTATTATTTTATGATTTGTATGCAGAAGATCTGCATAGGCCTATGCCATTGAAATCAGAAATTGTAATTTAACCCTAAAAGGACTGGGCTATTTTGGAGGTGTTGAGGACTGGGAAGGGGCATGATGCCCCCCCCCCGTCCCCTTCTGATCTCAACCGCGGAGCGCGCAACCGCGCTGAAATTTGGCATGCAGGTTCCTTTCAACATAAACTCTAAGTCAGTAATGTTTGGGAAAAAGTCAATCTCAAATTAATATGAATTAATCATGCAAATTTATGCATGAAAAAAACATGATTTGCGTATAAAACACTCAATTTCACTTGAAATATTGTTTTTTTTTGCAGAAGTGATCTTTGCGACCTTCTTAATTAGTTTTCATCATTCAAAATTGCAAAAGTCAATTTTTTCCTTATATCTTTGTTTCTTTTTTCTTTGTTTTTCGAATTTCTTATGTATTTCTTTGTTTTTGCAACTTTTGTTTTTTATTGTTTTTTGCCATGAAATTTATTGCAGACCATTTAAAAACCTTAATTTGCTGAAAATTAATGATGAGGGTCAATTATAATAGAAAATAACCTTTTTATGAATTTCAAGATATCAGACAAATTTCATTGACTTTGTACACAAATCACATAAATGAGCCATTATTCGGCCATTTTTGGCATGACATTGTCTTACGAAAAGTCATGGGGCGTCGCGATGCTGTACCCGTTTGTCTCGATTTGGTCTCAAAAGTTGCGCAAGACTTCGGTACAAAGTTATAGAATTGCCGCGGTATTTCCATTGTTGGTTTCAAATATAGTGCAACGTTGAGGAGGAGGGGGCGGCCTCATGGCCCCCCAGTCCTTTTAGGGTTAACATTTATTATTTTAACTTCTCGCCCACACAAAACATTGAAGCAGAAGTGTGTTTAGCAATTGCTTGATATATTAATTTTGTCACATTGTACAATTCAAAGATGGATTGAAAAAATCTCTGATATTTTAATGGCTACTGTAGTAAGACTACAGTTCTGCCTTACTGTATAGTTCAATGATGTGTTAATGATCATTTAACCAAGTTTATGATGATTGGCTTAATTATTTCGGTAATATATATTTCATTGATGGGACCATTACAGCGGGTTACTGTTTTCAAAATGGAAAGTAAAATTATTTAAATTAAGACGAGAACAGATGGTTTGTTATTGGGTGCAGGACAATGCATAGGGACTTTGCTTCATGGTTACAATTTGGCGATCTGGTAAAAAAACAAAGTACTGAACAGTTGCTTGTATCATCTTACATGTGGTTTTCATTCTTTCCGCTGGTGGAACTAGAAATTACGCTCACAGGTAAAAACCTGGTCTAGGTAGGCATGTAATTGCCATATAGATTGATGTCACTTCAATGATTTTCACTTTGATAGAGATTTACCGTTGGCCAATCGGTATTGAGATACACTGGTACGTGAGAAAGTTTTACAGCATCTGCTAATGTTAACTGTTGGCTTGTGAGACGGCAGGGTGTTATGGGGTGTACAGTGTTGAAGCCTTACATCAATTGTAACGTGCGCACGATACTGTATAAAGTGCATACCCAGGTGAAGGCAAGGCAATATCGTTATTATGATTATTAAAGTATGGAAAATTAGTGTGCTTAAAAGATCAAAGTTGTTGCACGGTCACAGTTTGCAGAGAGTTTGAATATTCATATTTTTACAACAATTTTTCTTTGCTATGCTTATGTTCATTAGATGTGAACTTTATCAGCGGTATGTGGTGACAGGTCACAATTATTTTGAAAAAGTCTTTATTGCTTTTAAAAACAACAATAAAATATTTATGACATTGCCGTCATTCAAACCACACGCACACACACAACACACACACACACACACACGACACACAACACACACACAACACACACACACAACACACACACACAGCACACATACCACACAGACACACACACCACATACACACACAACCTACACATACACCAACAATACACACCATACACAAATACCCACAACCACACACAAGCACACACAGACACACACCAAACACACATAACATAACACACCATACACAACATACACAACATACACACACAGACGAACACACACACACAACACACAAAACAATATTGAAAAAATATTTTTTGTTCTTTGTTGTTTAACACATTGAATACTGTACGCTGCTCTAGTATTTTTATATGATTGATTAAATTATCTAAACACCCTTTAAACTCTTAGGGCCAATGTTTGTTGAATATTAATAAAATACTAATCTGATTCAAATCAAATTAAAACAAAAACATTGCCAACACTAGTGAATGGAGTATCTGCCTAAAAGTTGGCATCACTTTAGTTTGATTGGGTATAGGGGGGTATGGATGTTATGCTCTTCTAATGGGTACTTATGCATGGGATGAGTCTGTATCATTTTGTGTCATAAATCATTATTACCTGTGCAAGAGAAAAGGGCAAAGTTTATGGAGCATTTGTATATACGCGTAAACTGATATTTAAAGGGAACAGTTCACCGTTATCACTTTGTTGTACAATATATTTCATCATTATCTTATTCTGTATAGTAAGAGGAAAAAAGTTTAAATAGGTATAGGATTATGAAAAATAAAGATATATTAAAGTGGAAATAGTATATTTCTTCTCAAGTTTAGTGTTTTACAATATGAAATAATTGTTTATTAACTTTTAAGTTATGTCTCGCATTAAATTGTGTCGCACATATATTTGTGTTGTTACTTTACTGTCTCTTTAATATCATCCCCATTTTCCTTCTATAGTGCAACAAACCAGCTAACCTTGATTATACAACTTTAAATTTGAAGTAGCACTATTCTGTGATTGACATACCATGCTGTGATTCTCCTCTCATCATCGCGGTATGGACATACATGTACGTGGATCGTAATGCACTTTCAACAGTGGGCTGTATTTAAGTATACAGCCAGTCACACACTGCATGTAGTATACTGGGGCCCCAGCCTGGTAGGGAGTATACTCGCTTGAGACCTGGAGGCATGCCCTGTGCTATTTGTGGCATGTTTTATACCAGGGACAACACACACACTCGCACACATACAACACACACACACATATATATATACACACGCATACCTACACACACACACACACACACACACATGAGAAGGAAAATTAACCTCAAACATGAAACAAGGAGACAATTACTGCCTAGAACCTGGCAGTAATCACTCGCAGGGGCCGACTTCCTGAGTCTGATTCTGTCTTTTCCCAGTGATATCTTGGGGCGCCAGTGCACCAACAGATGTATGCAAACTAATTGGACCTGAGTGTGACAATTTGCGTACTGCAGCATTTTACCGTAAGCCGACGGAAGCCTTTTCAGCTGGGCTTCTTGGAGCTTGCGAGTTGTCGGCCATGTTCGCTTCTGTGACTATGCATCTTATGGAGGGATTCTGACGAGGAAGAGGAAGATACAATTGCTTGGGATTTGTTCAACCTGGATTAGCCACGTGTTTCGCATTGGACATTATAGATTTCAACTCCCTCCCTTTCGCACCTAGGAGAGCGTCTGCTTTGCAAGCTTACCATGATTTCTGGATTAATTCAATTTATCTACATGCTTGAGTGAGATGTGGTATGCAGCGGCTGCGTCATCAGGTATATGCCTCACGTACACATTGGAGCGGGTAAAGGGCAGTAGGTCATATATCGCATTGGAACTTGTTATAGCTATGTTACTAGTTCAGCTCTAGCTCCGCCTTGTTTCTTTATGTTTTCCTGACATTGAGTTGTTTTCAAACTATACAATCTCTGAAATGGGTCATTTACTTTTACCATATTGTTTTCATGTACACTGTAAGACATGTAGACATGTCCACGTAAATACTGTGTATCCCAGTTTTGTAAGTTTAACTCTTTTGCTGCGCGGACCCTGAATCCCGTGCGTGCGGAGTTTATTTCAAAGAGGCGTCAGTATCGGGAATTAAATAACTAACTGACTTCAACTAGCAATATACTTCGCACGACAACGTTTTAAGAAAAATGTCTACAGCAAAGTTGAAGTACATTTTACAGACCTTCTTAATGCATAAAGGGTGTATGAAATATACATTCTGAGTGTTTGTAAAGTAAATGGCTAATTGTGACCAACATACATGTAATTCTACGTTTCCTGCTTGAAAATATACAACTCCATTCAAATAATACAAGAGGTAAACCACAAGTTATAAATAAAAACCCGACTTGTTCCAAGTTAATGAAAGAGAGAGTCACCAAATGAGAAGTGAATGAAGAGATTATCGGTGAATAGCGGTGTTATTTCAATGACTTTTCCAGTTCTTTTAAAAGTTAACTTGTATTTAATCCTTTGTCCTATTGTATCACGAAGCTTCCATTGTATTTATCGATTTTTCTGGTTCCTTAAGAACCTAACATAATACCCCGTACTTGAGGAATGTAAACAATACAAAGAGATTACTTCTAGTATCCGGGGAAATCAGTGTACTTCGGGTGAATACAATCGTTTCTTACGTTTGAGCGTGAAATGCGAATCCCGCACGCTGCAGGTAGTGCATGGATGCAAATACCGCGTGTAAAGAGTTAAAGGGACCTAGCATGCTAGAAATAGTTTGTGATAATATGAGACAGAAGTCTGGTTGAAGATCTGACATCAGATTGGTAGAGGATATGACATCCTCTGGTGGTAGGAGTGACAATCAATCTTAAAGAAGGTGTGTGGACGTTCTGATGGAATGTGTGGTTTCACTCCCTGGTAAAGGGTGTGCCAAAATCTGTAAGAGGGTGTGGCCAAAACCTCACATTAGTGTTGGTAGGTGTGACCACACTCTTAACGGAGGTGTGGTCACTGTGTGGTGGAGAGTTTGACACCAGTCTTGTGGAAGGTGGAACAGTAGTATGGTGGAGAGTATGGCTACAGTTTGGTGGGTGAACTCTTAGTAGAGCCTAGAGTGTGTCTCAGCAGTCCTGTTGAAGGTGTTGCAACAGTCTGGTGGAGGGTGTGGTCTGGTATAAAGTATGACCACATTTTGTGGAGGGCAAGGCCGTAGTCTAATGGAGTACATGTATGTGACAAAAGTGTGAAGGTGTGGTCAGAGTCTTTTATTGTGTGTTTGGTACGGGGTGTGAATGTAACTTTAGAAGGGTGTGGCAAAAGTTTAGAGTGGATTAGGATGTGAAACAGTGTGGAGGATAATGTGGCCATACCCTGTGGAGGGGCACCATAGTCTTATATAAATAGTGTAGTAGAGGGTGTGGTCACAGTCTTTTTGGAAGATGTGACACCAATCTGTTTAAGGGTGTGACACATCTGGTGGAAGGTGTGGCCACTGTTTATTGGAGGGTGTGGCCAAAGTATAGTGTAAGGTGTGGCTATCATCTGGCGGAGGGTGTGCCACCAGTTTGTGGAGATATATGGCCACAGTGTAGTGAAGAGTGTGATTTCAGTCTGATGGAGGGTGTGACACCAGTTTGGTGGAGGGTGTGGCCACTGTGTAGTGTTGAGTGTGAGATCACTCTGGTGGAGGATGTGACACCTGTCTGGTGGAGGGTGTGACTCCAGTCTGGTGGAGGGTGTGACACCAGTTTGGTGGAGGGTGTGGCCACAGTGTATAGTAGAGAGTGTGAGATCAGTCTGGTGGAGGGTATGACACCTGTTTGGTGGATGGCCACAGTGTAGTGAAGAGTGTGAGATCAGTCTGGTGGCGGGTGTGACATGTGTCTTGTGGAGGGTGTGGTATCAGTTTGGTAGAGGTATGACCACAGTGTAGTGAAGAGTGTGAGATCAGTTTGGTGGAGGGTGTGAAACAATATCTGTTGGACAGTGTGACAACAACAATAAAGTGAAGGGGGGGGGGGGGAGAGGAATTTTGGTTGGTTGTGTGATACCAGTCTAGTGGAGGGTGGTATATCAATCAGTATGCAGAGTCCAACTTACACGTAAGGCTATAGACTGTAGGATTAATGTGTTTACATTGTTTTGCATTGCAGTCATGGTATTATGTACATTCCTTACAACTGTGCAATTCCATTTCTACCTACATGAATATGTATATCCCCAGTTTAACATGTTAATTATCAGTATAATTTAGTAAGTACACTGTAGATGCAAAAACAAAAGACATATATTTAACTCTTAATGTGCCAAAGTCACAGATCTACACCAAATAATACACATAAAGTCCATAGAGGCATAAATCCTCTGGCAAGTTAAGAGTTAAATAGAGTCAAAGGGGTCAAAGGTCAAGATAAAGAGTCAGATGTCAATGAACCTTATTCCAAAATAGCATTTTCTCCCTACTTATGCCTATCATCGATTTGAATGTATGACTGTGTGAAACATGACAAGTAACTTTATATAGCCATCTAGGGATCTAAGGAAACATGTCAATGAACTTTGTCCAAAATGTTTGTCCTCCCTACATTTTGGTAAGAATTGCCATATTTGTTGATTAAGTCTGAAGGTAAGTAATTTCTAGATATAACAGTTTCGGTTAGGGGTCAAGTTCAGAGGTCAGTAAACTTTGTTCTGAAAGGTCATTTTCTATAGATTTGTAGACCAGGGGCTGGGGGAGTGAACAGCTGATAACTGTACATAAGGTTTGTTGCGAACATTTTCTTTGGACATTATTACTCTTTTGTGGTATATTTTGTATTTTTCATGTATTTCTGTCAGATGTAATCTACTTATGTGACAAAATGGTTTGAATTCTCAGGGGTTAATCAGCAACAAACTCACAGTCGTGTGAGAATTCTCTCGGTCAGTCTATTACAAATATTTTGGATTGAAACTATTTTCTCAGTTTTTGAAGAATACTCATGAAATTTGAATGGGATAAAGACAGCAAGACATATTTTTCAAATGTGTCAGAAACTGCATTGCCATGATAATGGCATATTATCAGAACAATAAATTAGGCAAATTATTGCGGATTAAAATACTTCCTCATTTTTCAAGCAATACTCATGAAATTTAGCACATACATTAGTGTTGAGTTGAAGCTGTGCGAGATACTTTTTTTTAAATGAGTCAGAAACTGCATTGATACAATGTATAGAAACAACCTACAAGTATTGCAATTAATCAGAGACCTGATAGGGCATGGGCATTATGCTGGCCAACACCATATTTTGTGGATATAATTGAATTGAGGAAAAAAATGTTCTATTACAGAGTGTTGGATCCATTCTCCCGAATCAGCTGATATGTCTGGTATTTTTTATGTAATTTTTTTTTTCACTTTTTGCCATGGCAGACGGCTTTTGCATAAAATGGAAACACTGTCAGCAAACATCCACAGACTGTAGTGGAGTAATGTGTATTTCTTGACTTTCATTCTCAGGGTTAAAAATACCAACAAGCCAACGGCACCTACTAAGGCACCTCCAAAGGCACCTACCAATAACACCGAACGACACAAGATTCGTCATGGCGATAGCGGTGTTTACTCCATGGAGATGGATGACGATGTGCCAGTAGGAAGCATCTCGGACAGCCAGAAAAACCAATCCAATAAAAACCAAGTCCAAGAACCCAAGATGAAAGGTTTGTGGATTGACTTCAATATTGTTAACTAGTGCTGTATCGTGAAAATCCAAAGCATTGTAACTTTATAGGGTTGATCTTCATGTAATCGTTCTTTGTCATACAGTGTATCCCAGAAAAAGGAAACCGGATTTCATAGCAAAAATATTCTATCATAATGAATAATTTCTTCAATGAATTAGGTATGATTGTAAAGCTCTGTTCCTCTTCTTTTATTTGATACATTACTTATTATTAATTGTTCACGCATTATTGAACTAAAACAATGGATATTGGTGCTACCAAAATTTCATGGTAGTAAATGTAATTGTTTTTAAAAAACAAAAGCATGACATAAAAATTCAGAATTTTTTCTTTTATATGACACCTCAGGCGTAAAAAATGAATTATGTATGCCGGAGAACAAGTAAAATTAAAACATGCCTGTTTTAGCGTGATTTTTAAAATGAATAAATTTGGAGAAACTGAAAGCGAGCAGAATGATAAGGTTCACACGCGGCTGACTTCTCATAATATCTTGCTCGGGACACAACAATAGGCTCCGAATCATGTTCGCAGGGTAATTTCTTGGTTGCTGGCTGCCAATTCCAGAAAACAGTGTTAATGAATGCATTTTGGGACATTTCTGACAACAAGCATCATTTCAAATTGTCTTTTCTCACTGATGCAACGCTTATTTTTCACAAATGTGGTATCATATTAAAGAAGATAAAATCGGCTTTTCAATGATGCCCTTCAATGTCGAAGATACTCAAAAAACATTCAAGCATGAGAGTTTGAATTTCAAATTTGCTCGTGCAAATGATTTTATGACCCTGTCCCTTCTTATTGTCTTTGCTCAGCCATGCATGAATGGGAATCTCTGTGACCGGTATCAAATGACAGAGGAGAAAATATGCTTTCCAACCATGTACAACTTGTTTTTCATATTTGTTTCTAGATATTGAAATATCTTCATCAATCTCGGTTTCCTTTTTTCTGGGACACACTGTATAGCTGCAGAAACATGATCTCTTTTTCTTAATAACAAGGAGATGTTGGTATAGTCATAGTTTTTTCATTGTAAACCAAATATTTGATCAATGAGCAATTGTGAAGCAAAAAATGTGTTTTACCACGAACACTCGCTTGTTGGCACTCTCTTTTCGGGAAAAAACAAAATACTTTTTTTTTTCAGTCAACACTGTCAAATTTTGTTTGAAGGATAACTTCAAACACCCTTGTTTTACATGTATGTTAGTTTACCCAGTTAGAAATAACCAAAATAATCACACATCATTATAGAAGAAAATACTACTCTTCTCTACTTGTAGATTTTATTTCATCAATGATCATCAGAAGGAACATCCTTGTATACACTGTTAGGTGCATTTAAAAAGGCCTATGCTGTTCCATTATCTTAGCCCTTGAAATGCATATTTAGTGAAGTTATAGGAGATTTCTAGATTATTGTACAAAAGTCAGCTGATCAGAAAAAAAATAAAGAGTACACTGTACACGTGCAAACCATTAAAATAGAGACAACAAAAAAGTAACTTCACCCTTTTCAAAATACCATAACTTTTATAGGAACGTTTTTGAGCAGAATAATGTGGCAAGGGTGTTCCTGCACTAAACAACTAACTTTTGTGCGAAAATGTGATTGATCCTTCAAGTCAAGCATGAGTGAGCACATATTAAATGTCACTTTTCAAAAGTCACAACGGTCATTTTTGGGGATTTGTGATGCAGGATTTTGACAAATTCTGTTTCTGGTGAATGATTAAGCACAATTTACGTTAAAGATTGTGTCAGGGATGTGCAAGTCCATTACTTCCCTTCATTATCAATACCAAACGGTAGTTTAGTACTTACAAATGGTGTGTTGAAAGTCTGAGATCCATACGTCATGAATTTGTTGTTTTATGAGAAAAACTAATAACGACATGTTACTAGAATGTTGTTCTTTCTGTGAGTTTCAATTTTGCTCAAACTGCGAATCGCGGTTACTGTGCACCGTAGCAAGACCAGCGCAGCCCTCTGATTGGTTAACGGCTATCCCCTGCGCGATCTTTGGCTAACGGCTGATCGGACCATTTTGGAGCGGCACGTGCACGTTTGACGTCGCTGATTTTTTTAAATTGCTCCTGAGCAATTTGAAAAAGGATGAAGTTTAACCGTCCAGATTTTCACCAAAACTCAATATTTTACCCCAAGTCTCTATGAGAGGTGTTTATTTATATTAATCTTCACATTGGATATGATTTCAGCTGATTTGATTCATATAGATGTTTTTTGACGTGCAAATCAATGACACAGTCTTTAATCATCTATCACTTGACTTTCGCACATTTTACGCTTCGGTGAGCTCAATTTAAAAATTTCCATCCTTCATCAATGTTGAAATTCTAAAATCCATTAAGTTTATTGAAAAATTGAAATCCGATATTTTTAGCAAAATGTATCTTTACATGTTATATGAACACAAGAGGTTGTAACCATGTCATGGTTGAGTGAACACACTTTATCAGTAGAGCAAAAAATGCCATTATTTGCCAGTATTTTGGCATAAGAGATGAGTCCTGGGACTTTTGAAAAGTGACATTTTTGCATTTAATGCATGCTCACTCATGCATGACTTGATGGATCAATCCCATTTTCACACAGAAGTTAGTCAGTGAGTGTGGAAATATTCCTGCCAAATTATTTTGCTAAACTTATTTCGTTAAAAAGTTATGGTAGTTTGAAAAAGGGGGTAGTTACTTTTTTTGTTGTGTGTAGTAGATGCTGTCTTTGGTAAGGCTGAAAAAATGGTGATCTTGTTTGTGTCTTTAAAGGTCAATGGCATTCACCTTGGGCCAGCTGTGTCTGTGTTGCAGATAATTTGTGAGGTGTCCTGTTCGAGTAATTCAGAGAAAATTGTATTTATAGCACTTTGACTGATATGGGTTTCTGTTTAAATGGAAAGGTCATCAAAAATAGGTTATTTTATTTTGAGGCTTGGATTTAGAGGCCTTGTTGTAAATTGGACCCTTGACTTGGATTGTAATCTGCATTGTAATCTAAATTGTCACTAGAATTATAGTTGACAGAATTAAAGACACAAGCTAACATTGTGGAGCTTTCAATGTAAAACTGTGATATGCTGTCACTGGCAAGATATGAGATGAATGTCACGTATGAATTTGCACTGCAGTGGAGTACAAATAGCCTAGATCTACACACAGTGAGTCTGGGCGAGGAAATGAACATGGTGAATCTGGTCAATCTGAGTAATCATAGATTTTCACTTTTTTAAAGCACTGAGTAATCATTTTGAAATATACTTTTTTTAAGGCCTTCATTTTTAGACCTTATCAAAGACACTTAATGGAACATGCAGAATTATGTACTGTACGTGTAGCTCACATTTTTAAAACTGTGGGCAATGTTAGCCTGCGGCTTTAAGTTCTGCTTTTTATCATGATCACCATGTACCCCAAAGTGGGCATCTTGATTGTTGAATTTCAGTGTCAGGGCAAACTCTATGAATGTGCTTTAATCACCAAAATAGTCCTATCCATGTTTAATTGTATTTAAAGGTAACATTGACTGTAAAATATCATCATCAAAGTTATTTTCTTTTCATTTCTTTGGTCTTTTTCCATAAAGAAATAAAAAAAAGGAACTAAATGTAGACTCAAAAAAATTTTACATAATTTCCTATGTCAGCCATTCCACGTAAATGTCACGCGAGTCACGCATGTTTCATGTCACACAAGTCGTAAACAAGGGTATAGATCAAAACCAAGAAAATATTGGAAACGAATCCAATACTTGATCAAGTAAATCAATCACATGTACCCTGACATGTGACTCGTAAGACACAGCACGCGTGACTCCCGTGACACAAGTATGGAATGGCTGATGTAATGATAGTAACAGGACTAAAAGTTTTGTTACTGTTACTTCCATCCCTGTTACCATCATTACATGTCAATTTTGTACAGAATGATGAATATGGAAGTATATGTTTTGTTTGCTACATTTTTTCAGGTGAAATTATCTCCTTTGAATATTATGTGGTCTGCCACAAGTATTTGAGCCACGCACATCAAAAGTGTTGGATTAAAATAAAAGTTTCTTGAGAAAACCATCTTTTGAATTTGAATTTGAATTTATTTATTGTCCATTAAAAATGGAAATTCATTGTTCACTGGCATTACATAACAATATTAATAACAATGCAGAATACAATCATATACGTACACAAAAAGCTTTTTGGGGATGCAAAGCCACAGATAGAAAGTTTGGCCAACATGATTTCAAGTATGTTGTCACATGGAACCTAAAGTAATATGATGACCATTAAACAACAGGGCTGTCAACTTTTCGGAATGACCTGGAGGGAGATTCACTTTTGCCTGCCAATTTTTTTTGTACCAGTCAAAATTACTATCAAAACTGTCTGGACAAGCGGGGGGGCAAGGGGTGGGCGGTGGGGGGGGCCGGACAACGACCAAAACGTATAGGTTTTGCCCCGCCCCGCCGCAGCGCCCCCCCCCAAATAGAAAAAAATACCTGCGCAGAACAACTCTGACAAGCGGAGGGCAGGGGGCCGATGACGGCCAAAACCACTTTTTGCAAAAAAAGTTTTTACCTGCCAAATTACTAGCCAAACAGTTTGTTTGTTCACTTGTATAAAGCGGGAGATTGATGGGACGGCGGGAGACTCCTACCAAAAGCAGGAGGGTTGACAACCCTGTTTAACAATGGAATTCTTATGTGGAGCACAGTGCAATCATGCAAAAACAGGCACCATGTAGCAACCTAGTGACACCGAGTTGACCAAACTCTCTGAGCTAAAGTGGCTCTGAGGAAATGAAAAAAGAACAGCGCCATCTAGTGTTGCCAAGATGCATCTTGCGTGGAGATGAAAGTTTGTTTTTGGCATGTGATATAACAACACTCCATCTCTCCATGTGACAGCCTTGATCCTTGTCGGTTTCATTGTGAGGTCATGGTTAGATACATCACCTTTGGGCCCATCAACTCCAGAGGGCTCACTCCAGTTTATACTTCAAGTCAGAGTGAGCCCCTTTGTTTAAGCTTAGATCCAAATTATCCAGAGAAGTACAAAGAAAAATGTTTTTACTAATTATGTGTCTACTTGAACATGGTACATGTACATGTACATGTACATCTGGCAACATACAGTAAATGTGCCATGCTTTATTTTAGATTTAGAAACAACAAATTACAATCTGAAAGTTGTAATATACCAGCTTTGATTAATCTGTGCTGTATCCACCTGCCCCACCCCAAAAACAGACAGAAAAAAAAATCATTAACTATTTTAAAGTTTAAAAAAGGAAAACAATGTAAACAACTTCAGTAAAAAGATTGTGTGTGTACTGTGCAGTCTTTGAATATTAAAAATGGAGTAATCTGTCCTTAACCCCTTGGGGACGACGGGCTTGTACAGAAGCTCAGCATATGATACATTCAGGGGGGACTGGCTTCCTCAGAATCTCAGAAAATGTTCTATCCTTTTTGCCCAAACTGAGATTATATTGCCTACAATTGACTCTGTACCATTAAGACCACATTATGACCTGAATAACTAGAGAAAATCTTTTCTGGGTGTGAGATGTACCGGGCTTCTGTACAAGCCTGTCATCCCCAAAGTGTTAATAATAACATCACCATAAATTCTACCATGGCATAAAACATTTTGTTATGTTGTATTCTTATAAGACTTCAAGTATAATGTGTGATTTAACTATCATGAGGGGTCGGTTACTGCAAATTCAAGCATACACTAAATGTTCACACCTTCTTCTGTTACCTGTACATATCTGTGATTTTTTTAAATTTATTTTTTTACGATGGCATTCTAACTGACATCTGAACTATTCACCTGACTGCGGCCTTAGAAATCATTCCGACACATCTTCAGGCAGGTTGTAAATCGCAGCGTGTGTGATCGGCTGCTATTTTGATACGGGACTGGAATGTTGTATTTATGCGGACGGACGTGAGATAGGTCCCGCTACGTCAGTCCCACTGTGATAATTTCAGTTTGGAGAAATTAGTAAAGCAGAATTCTGGCAAGATGCCATGCAGTGATATGTCAAAGTTGTACCGGTACATGCTATCAATTGATCATTTAGAGGTGGTGTTATAGATAAAAAAAGTTTGTAGATCATGATTATAATGTGACATAGTTTTGCCTAGCTGTCAGTACAACACTCACAAATTATTCCTTGATAAGATACACAGATATGCTTTTTGATTTTTTTAGCTGTTATTTTGCAACAAGTATGTAGAAACAAGTGGTATTTTGGTTGTAGTAAGTGGGTGATTGGATAGTGGATGTAACCTTTTATGTTTCTCCTTGTTAATTTTTTGTACTCGTTTTAAGATCAACATAAAAAAAAAATTGTCCTCTGAATTTGATCATTGCTTATATACCCCTTCTGGAATATCAATAATTATGCATTATCAGCTTTGGATATGTAATTATTACCAACGTTACGTATGATCTGTGAAACAAAACTGACAGTCATCATTTTAAAAATCTTTCCAAGGTATTATTAACCCAGAATAGTTCATTTTGTCTCTTTAGAAAATATAGATTTATATTGATGGGCAAGAGCAGGGGAATTTAGAGAGAGGTGAAGAGAAAATCTCATCAATTTACCATGGTACTTTGTAATGATTTGTGGTTAGAGAGTATGTTTAATATGGGGGCACTTTGGTTTGATTATAAACATTTAAGATTGAAGGAATTTCTGATTAATGCCTCTAGAAGTAATCAGAAAGTGAGCTGAAAATTTACCCCAGGATATATATTTTTCATGTCTTTGCCAGTGTTGTCACCGTGCCAGGCAGGTACTCACGGTAAATTTCAGCTTTGCCGCCTAGCACAAATTCTTAGATTTCTGTGTAATTGAGTGATTTTGAGGGGCGATAGCTCCACTCACTTCGCAATCACTTTTTACATGGTTCTAAAATCACTCTGGTGACATCCCTGATGCTTGCAAAGAAATAGCACCTTCAAATAACTGGTATTTTGCACTTGTTGGGTTGAATGCATGCAGTATATTCATCGACAACGTACTTCAAATTTGTATCCAATTTTTTCTTTGTTTTATCCAGAGAAGAAGCCAATACAAGAACCAGCCCAGACGCCGGCTTCCTTCCTGTCCAAAGTACGAGATGTGATGATCAAAGAGGGCCATGAAGTCCGCTTCATGTGTCACATCTCCGGTGAACCCAAGCCAGAGGTCAAATGGCTGTTAAACAACAAAGTCCTTCGGTCCAGTCACGATCCGAGGATCGAGGAAGATGGTTTCACCACCACCCTGACCCTCTACTCCGCTCTCTTGTCCGATACAGGAACGTACACTTGTGAAATTTACAATGGAGTCGGTGAAAAACAGACTAGTAGCGCCAAACTCACAGTCCAACCTGACAGGACTAAAAAGTCTACTGGAAGAGCTCCAGAGTTTCTGGAAACCTTCAAAGATAAGTCTGTGTGTGAGGGACAGGAAGTGAATTTTGAGTGTACCATCCGTGGTAGCCCGCCGCCGAAGATCATGTGGTTGTTCAACCACCGGCCCATTCACGAGTCTGGCGATTTCAAGTTCTACCAGGACAACAATACGTACAGGCTTCACATAGTGGAAGTGTTCCCCGAAGATGAGGGGGAGTACTCATGCAAGGCCATCAACTCGTTGGGTGAGAAACAGTGTAGCGCTGAACTCTTTGTCGAGGAGCAGAGCTCTATGGTCGACACGAATAAAGGCCCGCATTCTTTCGCACGCCCTTCGTTTCTGATTCATGTTGAAGATGCCAAGTGCTGGGAGGGCAATGGGGCGACCTTTGACTGCAAGGTCACAGGTTTGCCAGAACCGGATGTCGAGTGGTATCACGACGGCAAAGAGATCTCGGTCGATAATCAAGGTCATTATATCATCGACAGGGGTCACAACGGAAATTGCATGCTCGTCATACCACACGCTTCTGTAGCTGATGCTGGAGAGTACGCTTGTGTGGCTAAGAGCAAACTTGGAACAGCCCACAGTATAGCAGAACTCATAGTGTTAGAAGGTAAGTTTAAGTATCTGACCTATGATATGCTACATTTAATGCATATTTAACCCGTTGCTTACGGGAACCGGATGGGCCCTATACAAAGTCTATGGGGATTTATGGAATCTCGTAGTCAACGGGTTAACATGGTTTTATTTTTCTTCAAAAGTTTATAACAGAGTTGTCTGTACAGTAGGTATGGCTCCAGGCGGGATTGCCCAAGGCTCCTGATCATATTCCTGTACTCAAAGCCAATTGTCACTTTTCTATATGTGGCACAAATTTTCACACAAAATGGACCAAGTTTCAAATTAAATATGAAACTGTATGCAATTTATTTTGGTTAAAGTAAGTGTTGTTAGATGTCACCACAAATCAATTTCAATGGACTAACAGAAGGATCTAAAAATATCACATTAATTTGATTTCACAGGAAAAGAGCCAATGATTTTGAAGAAAGAGACAATAAAGTGTTAGCCACTTGGGGACGACGAACTTCTACAGAAGCCCAGAAAATATGACAAAAATTTTGGTCAAACACTAGATAAACTGGAGAGTTGTATTGCTTAATGCACCTGTTCCAAAAATGACACATTTCTGACCAGCATAAAGTAAGAAAATAAATATATTCTTAACAGAATTTTATAAGAAAACATGGGTTTATATTTCCTTCCGAGTCAACCATGTGCAGATCGCGTCGTCTCTCGGTGAACAACAGTGTCGAATAGCATCGAGCCCAATTAACGCCCTTCTGGCAGGAACATATGCTAGGGCCCTCCTGCCAGACAACTGACGATATGATCTGTTTTAAATTTCCACCTGACACACTTCCCCTTTCTCTCTCGCATAGCTGATAATGAAATTATGAAGAGCTTTGCCTGAACCCTCTTTAGGCCATTTTTTCCATTATGTTTTCAGAGTTTATTTGAAAAAAAAAATTATAGTTTTAAATCCAGCAATGGGCACTGTCATTACAAGATGTACACCATGTGTGTGTGAAAAAAACCTGTACAAAGGGTTTTTTTTTCACAAACGTGCGATGTACTCACGTACACTGAAAATGATATAAAAATCCCCAAAATCTTTGAAAAAGGGTATACTTTTAACAAAAGCTTACTTGATAAGGGTATCTTTTCTTATTTGAATACTTATTTAGGGTATGCTACTTGTTTAGGGTCCATTTTGAAAATCCATACATGAGCATGGTGTACATCTTGTAATGACAGTGGCCCCCCCCCCCTCCCCCCCTGGACCCCCACCAAAGGTGCAGAGGCTGCACCTATGCTGACCCTCCCCCCCCCCTGACAAAAGGGCATAACTGACATTTTGGTGTTTTGGAGATATTGAGCAAAATGTATTGTGTTGAAAGCCTTAAAGCCCTATTCAGTGTCCTTTTAACAAGCGGATTATGAAACAAAGGGACACATCTAATTAATATTTGTTTTGTTCTGCATGTTTAACATGATGTACTAAGTCCCCTACACTATATAACTCAATTTAGAAAAAATGTCAGTTATGCCCTTTTGTCATGGGGGAGGGGGGGGGGGCAGTATGATGGTGTTCCCTGCCACTGACCAACTTCTATCAGTCTGTTCATATCAGCAGTAGATGAAATCATTTGCCAATTTGAGTATGAATGAAGACTTAGACTCTGATTACAAACCACATGTAGATTTTTTCTTGACTGGATTTAGCAACATCAGTTTCTGTGTGCAGCTCATCTGTAGCTTAAGTGTCTGGTAAAATCTCAACATTAACCCATTGAAGACTAGACACAAAATATCTTGTCTCGAAGTCTATGAGAAATGCATGTTTAATCCAAAATCAAATTGTCTTCAACAGGTTAAGACAAAGCTCCATACAAACTGTTCTTCAGATTGCCATAAGACCCCAGAAAAGATAAAAATAGAATCTGACTAGTCATTAGTTTGAAGATGAAAAAGGACAAGAGGATTGGCCTAGGGATGTACAGTATGCATTATCCTTCCCGAACTCCACTCTCTGATATTGACTTCCTAGCTTACACCCCCTCCCCATTATCCTGTTTGTAGCATACACCGCTCCTCATTATTCTCTGCTTGCATTTTACATCTACCCTATCACCTATTATCTTGTTCCTAACTTACATCCCTCATCCTATCTTACATCCTTCCCCGTTATCTTGTCCTAGCTTGCAAATCCTCTCCCAGCTTATACATGTACCCCTTCCTTCTATCCTTCTACACCTTCCCCCCATTATCCTTCTCCTAGCCTATCATGATCCTCTCCCTCCTTATACCCCTCTCCCCTATTTCCCTCCTCCTATAGCTTACAACCTTCCTCATTATCCTCCTAGCTCCCTCCCCTCCCCAGCAGTTACCCTCCTCATATAGCTTACACCCCTCCCCTCCCCTCCCCCTCCCCCTCCCCCAGTGGTATAGAAGATACATCTTGTGGCTGAACACTCCATTCACAGACAAAGACAGATATGGTGACCTGTGACCTTTTGGAGTGTTCCCCACATGTGCAGTCTGTGATTGATGAGGATTCAGTCTTCAGCCTGGGCCAGATTTTAAAGCAAGCTTGTTTGTTTATCGGTCATAAATCAGATCTTCTGATAGTCTTAGTAGTACTACAGATGGAATAATATTGGACCCAATGATGTCTGTCATCTATGTTTGTCAGATTTACATCAATCAGTAGAAATGTAATTTTATCGTCTGTACACGCGTTAAAGATTGTGTCAGGATGTGCAAGTCCATTACATTCCCTTCATTATCAATACCAAACGGTAGTTTAGTACTAACAAATGGTGGTTGAAAGTTTGAGATCCATACGTCATGAATTGTTGTTTTATGAGAAAAACTAATAACGACATGTTACCAGACATGTTGTTCTTTCCGTGAGTTCAATTTGCTCAAACTGCGAATCGCGGTTATTGTGTAACGTCGCACGACCAGCGCAGCGATCTGATTGGTTAAACGGCTACGCTCTGCTCGACCTTTGGCTAACGGCTGATCGGACAATTTTGGAACGGCAACGTGCACGTTTGACGTCGCGGATTTTTTTGAAATGCTTCTGAGTAATTTGAAAAAGGATGAAGTTTAACACTTTGGGTGCTGGGCTAAAAATCCAGGTGTCTTAACCAGGGACTGGATTATTTCGGACTAATGTGTATAACCTTTCCAAATTGTACGATTTTCTGTAAAATCGCAAATGCTATCAAGACAATACATTTTAACTCATTTATTTGGTTCATTTTGTATTCATTTTACGATAAATGTCATTGGTAGGAACTTCAGTGACATTTGTCATTCAAATTAAAAGAGATGGATCCGATTGTCTTCTCGGCGATCAGGTTCGCCGATAGTACCTGAGTGAAGTCAACCCTGGGCGAACAGGTTCGCCAATAGCACTCAAAGTGTTAACCATCCAGATTTTCACCAAAACTCAATATTTTACCCCAAGTCTCTATGAGAGGTGTTTATTTATATTAATCTTCACATTGGATATGATTTCAGCTGATTTCATTCATTTAGATGTTTTCTGACGTGCAAATCAATGATACAATCTTTAAGTAAAAGAGCAGAAGTAAAAACTTGAGTGAAAATTGGATGAGGACTATAATTGGGCCTTATCAGCACCAATCTGTGATAGAATCTACAATGTGTTAAAGACACAGGCTAACATTGATTAGCTTCAATTTAAAATATTGTCAAACTTTGCTATCTGAGCTACATAGTAGTGTTTGAATGGACAAATAAACACCCTAGAATACAAAAGTTTGGAAATTTATGCTGCCACTGGCAAGATATGAATGAATAATCATTAGTACTCAGGCTGGGTACAAAATAGCCTAGACCCACACACAGTAAGTCTATGGAAGAAAATGGGCAGGTGAATCCGGTCAACTTATGATTTTCACTTTTTTAAAGCACTATAATCATTTTGAAATACAACTTTTTCAGGGCTTCATTTTTCGACCTTATCAAAGACACTTGGACCATGGAGGATTATGTAACTCACATTTTTTAAACTGTGGTTATTGTTAGCCTGTGGCTTTAATGTCATTAAGTGAAAGGCTACTGTACCTTTTTCAGTTTTGATATCGTGCAGTTACAATTACCTCAAACAAGAAAAAAATCATGAAATCTACATGTATTTTGGTTGTTAAAGAACTAATATAAAGTGATTTTTTTGGCAAAAACACTTAAGAGATCGATATAAAAGATTTTTAGATTGTAAAGTGAATGACTGTACAATGTAAAAGACTCTAGTGCAGAGAATGTTTGTCATGCCCTCCATGGTAGGAAGTGCTAGTAAGGGTAGGTAAATGTTTCACATTGTCATCATCACCAACATACTGGAAAACCAGTTACAAGTTACTGTATAGTCCACTGAAATCACACTTCTTTAGTTCTTGATTACCCCCCCCCCATGCAATGCCTCAAATCAGTTTTTCAAATCAATATGTCCAATTAATTGCAAAAACAATATTTAACAGATGGATATAAAAATATAGCAATGGTTAGGAAATGTTTCACACATTGTCATTATCACCAACATACCAGAACATCAGTTACAAGTTATAGTCCACTGAAATCACACTTCTTTACTACTTGATTACCCCCATGCAATGTCCACAATCAGTCTTTCAAATCAATATTTCCAATTATTTCTTTATCTCATCGCTCGGGAGCTTTAGTTCCATCTTTCCCCCAGCTCATCATCTCCGACCGAAATTTTTGCCGTTCCAGAGTGAAGCAATATATATCTACAAGTGTATTTATATCCCGTACCTTGCTCACCATAAACATTTCGTCATCAGTCATGAAGCAATGGACACACATTCCTTGGTAGGTATGACACACCTACCAGCACCAAGATTAATATCTTGGACACTGCGGTAGAAGATTCGGTTTCCCGTACCGAATACGTACTGGTTCATCAGTATGCCAGCCTCAAATGACGCTTATAAACAACAACAAAACAAACAATTTAACCAAAACCAAAACCAAACAAAACAATTGAAAGTAAAAAAACAAATATACTCTGCCAAAGTTTTTATTTATTTGTAACTGAATGCTGTTCACACAATTAAAATCATAATGAATGAAACTGAGACTTTATATGAGACTTCATACCCAAAGCAAATTTTATCAAAATCAGAGAAGTCATACAATCAGAAAGCATCATCAACAAACAAACAACACTCATTATTAGACATCAATCAATATTTCTTCCTCCAAATGTAGATTGCAATTTTGTATATAAGTCTGCAAAAGATACCAAACAACTTACAAAAGTTATGACTACATACTTCTGAAATTGCATCTCTGAGTGCTAATTCAAGATACAGGGTGTTCAGTATTTATGGAATTTAAAAATGTAAAGTGATCAATTTTGGTTAGGAGCTTACATTCAGTGGGACAAAATATCCATCTGCCAGTCATTGTAATAACAGGAATTAAAGTCATGCAGTCTATAAATGAACATTTCTTCTGCATGCATTTTTCTCTGTAGACTGTACAGCGTGTATCAAAAAAAAGTAGACACTCAGAAAAAATTTATTACGCAAATATTTCATAATCTAGAGATTATTTTTTGATATGAATATTTTACCTTGGACCTGAGCTATCTGATGACACTATTGGTATTGAAAGTATTTCACGCATGAGTGGGCACAGGCCACTTTTGTCCAATAGGCCAAAAATGCATTTGCGCACAGAATTGTGTTCTGAATAGTCAATGTTTAATGCCTCAAGGGCCAGAAGTAGGTAATTTTCAAACATCATCTTCTCTAGATTCCGAAGTAGTTTGGCTAAGTTACTGTGTGTGTGTAGATACCTCTACATGTGATGAATTATTGTTCCTCTTGACAATGCCCAGGGTGGCCTGTTTGGCCCCTGAGGGGGGCAACATGGGTCCTATGGGAATAATTCACATTTACATTATTTTCTTTAAAGCATATCAGTGGATTTAGACCAAACTTGGTGGGAATGATCCTTAGGGGAGGGGATAAAGGGTTCCTGAAATGGTACACCTCGTCCCCCCGGGGGCCCAGGGGGCAGGGCTCAGAAGGGCCAGACTAGGTAACTTTCTAACCAAACTTGGCAGGTAGATGCGTAACAGGGACCTCAATGTTATATGGGGGTCAAAGGTCAAATGAGGTCAAATAATAGAATATACCTGCAATTTTCTATAACGGTTGGTATCAGCCCATTTGTAAGTAGCTTGGATGGTAGATGCCCTACATGTAAATGGATCTCTATGTTAAATTGGTCACTTAAGTAGGTCAAAGGTCAAATGAAGTCAAATGATAATATAAAAGGGTGAGAAACATTATGGCTAGATTACCTTGTTTTTATAAAAAAATGATAAAACTGTATAATTGATGTTTTCTCTATGGGCACTACAGACCTCAGGTGAGTGTCGTGCCCCTGGGGCTCTTGTTTGGGGGGGATTTTTGTGGTTGAATTGCACCCAAGAGTATACAATTAAAAGGGGGGGGGGGTAGTTTACGTCACTACATTTAATGCAATATCTTTACTTCTTTAATTATTTGTTGAACATACAGTACCATTATTTGAGTAGTAAGCAACAATGGCAATTATTGGGCTATTATGTTCCTCCAATTTATTGTTCACTTATCCTACAAATAAACATTTCCCTCATGCTCAAACCTCACTGTATTTTTAACCACTGCACTTGAAATGCTCAAGTATTTGCTTCCTTTGGTGGTAAAAGCAGCTGATATTGTGTGGGGTATCAACAAGTAAATACAGTTTTATTGTCTCCTTATCATTGTTTGAGATTTCCATGGCAATGAGTGACTTGTACAAACTTCTCTGTTAAGACTACTGATGATTCCTGTTGATTTTAGGATGCTGACTGTATGCTGTATAATGTAGGTGTTTTGACAGTTGTATGCCTGTATCTAAGAGTTCCTGGCAGGATTTCTAAGCAAAGTTCTGAACGACATTGCAGGAGGTATATTTATTGAGGTTGCTGTATCCAAACTATGTAAATGACCCATATATAAAGGAGTTAAGTTATAGGCATCACAGCTCTATTGCAGTACGGTAAGTGAAATTGAATTGTATCATTAATTTTACTACAGGTTCTGCCTGGGTTCTATTGAAAATGTGTGTTACATTGAAATCAAATTGTCTCCAACAATAGGGCTGTTGCTTAACCCTATGCACATGTATGTAAAAGCAAAATCAAACTACTCCCACTGTGTTTAAAGGTTAGTGACATGATTGGGAACACCTGAAAATTCCTCAAGAACTAAATGAGTTGAAATATATACCAACTATACACCAGCTGAAGTTGATCTCCCAACTGGAAGGATTTGTCTTTAATTTGTTTACTTTTGGGAGAATTAAGCATGAACATTAATTCTATCGGGACACAATAAGAATAGGACCCATAGAGAGCCACACAACAGGTTTGCCTACCATGAGGGATATTGACATTAGTTTAGAATGAGTCAACGTTTGACTACAAGATTTTCACAGGAGAATTCTTGCATAGTTTACTTGATTCTAGAGTAGTTTCAGCCCAAGTTGAGGACTACCCCCAATCATGTCATATACATGTACCTTTAACCTTGGATTATTTGGAAGCTGGAAAGACTTGGGGGAGGGGGAGGGGGAGGAAAGTTCATTCACTTGTGTACTTACACCCAAATTTGCACACGAGTCCCCCTAGACGTAATCTATGCGATGACATCTATCTATCTACTTTAAGTGGTTATGCATATTTATCCATTAATTACTTTTTAGCTCTTAAAATACTAATGTCAAGAATTTGAACCAATTGGAGACAATTTTGCTTTAAAATTTTCAATGTAACATGCATTCTTCACAGACCCAAGCCCAATATATCTCATTCTTAGACTTAGTTTCTAACAGGATAAGCCCTATATTTTTGGTGAATATAATTTACATGCATTTGTGAATTATACACCTTGGCAAGCTATACACAATCTGCATGTACCAATAATCCAGTTTCTGGCTAAAAATGCCAGGATATTGGCTTAGCAACCAAAGTGTAAAGAATACCAGTACAGTTTGAAAAGTTGGTCTCCATTTAAATTTTTGATTACCATTTCATTCTATGTGAGCTTTAAAAGTAGAGTGAATACTGCCCTCTCATGGCTTGACAGGTAAAGGTACAGTATAAAGGCTTATGTGTGTGGCTGTGTGCAGTGGGGGGGGGGGGGTGCAGAAAGGGTGGGGGAGTGGAATTATATTGAATGCAGGATGGTATATCCATATATTAATTACAGATGTCATGATGTCTGACCTAGCTCAACAAATGAGGCCAGGAGATGTTACATGACATGTTTACCGAGGCACCATTTTCCCCCAACTGGTATCTACATAATGTAGTTAGTATTCCCTTGTAAAGGTTAGTGACATGATTGGGAACACTTGAAAATGCCTCAAGAACCAAATGAGTTGAAATATATACCAACTATACACTAGCTGGAGTGGATCTCCCAACTGGAAGGATTTGTCTCTAATTTCTTTAAGGAGAATTAAGTATGAACATTAATTTTATTGGAGCATGATAAAATTAGGACCCATAGAGAGCCACACAGTAGGTTTGTCTGCCACGAGGGATATTCATATATTTCATATTTCGAATTTATTCTCATTCCATTACATCAAATCATAATCACAAAATAAATTTTTATATCTACACAAATAAAATAAATATTGATAGATACAGATTGATAGATATTGACATTAGTTATTGTAGAATGAGTCGACGTTTGACTACAAGATTTTCACAGGAGAATCCTTGCACAGTTTACTTAATTCTAGAGTAGTTTCAGCCCAAGTTGAGGACTACCCCCAATCATGTCATTTACCTTTAACATGTATTACCACATGATATGAAATTTTCATACACTCATCTACCATGTCGTTACCTTAGATGCAAAACTCCATTGGTTATAAAGCGCATACTGTACTGGTATAATTGAATCCATGGGCCTTCAGTGGTCTACATGTAAAACATATACATGTAAATTTGCTTTGGGAGGGACATTGTATGCATGCTTATACCAACTGATTATTGTTGTCTAGTGTCAACAGCTTTCATTGACAATTTAATAAGTGCCTTGAAGGGAACGTCCACCCTGACATCAAGTTAGTTTAGATAAAAGCAAAAAAATGAGAGAAACATATTTATGAAAGTTTGGGAAAAATCCACCAAAGAATAACAGAGTTATGATTATGAAGTTTCAAAATTCTAATTCTGTGATGTCAAATGCAAGCAGCTCCCCATAATGTGAATGTAATATAACTTCCATAAATTGATATTTTTGAATGGTTTATGATAATTATTTTTTTCATAGAAGCATGTATGAAATCATGTTTCTGATTATACTGACTGCACATGTTTGTTTGTTTGAAAAGATTTTATTTTCTGCATTACATGAATAGCATATAACAAAATTACAATATTAGTGGTAATACAAATAATCATTGAAATGAAACTACACAAATTGCATTAGATAGTACAGAAAAACAGTTAAGATAATCATAGTTTATACGACCAGGGTATACTAACGGTACATGATAACAGAATATATTTTAACCCGTTGGCTATGGGAACCGGATGTGCCCTGTGTTAACTATATGGCATTTTCAGAATCTCAGAGGCAACAGGTTAAATGCAGAAGGGCGCCGCCATAAGCTGGGCTTGAAAGGACGGACGACCAGAATACATTCATAATGGGTAATTTAATTTGTTGATTTTAGATA
>JZLH01S0442413.1:32340-43198 GCA_001188425.1 Eucidaris tribuloides
AATTCTGGCTAGCCCGCCAAAAAAAATGACTAGCCGCCTGTTTTGAATACACGTTTAATATCGAAGAGAAATTAATGTAATATGTGTACAGATGTATATCAACTGGCAATACCATATGGCCACCAGGCACCCCCCCCCTTCCGCCCTTCCTCCCACCCAGGTCCCGATGTGACAAGGCTCAGGCCTCGAACTCAAAACGAGTTCAAGGTCCACGGGTTCGTGCTGGTATCTTCATCAAAATGATGAGCTTCTGACGCAATTTACAGTGTGTTTTTACCAGGATTCAAAGTTAATGGAAGAAGGGGGGAGGAGAGGGAAAGGAAAGAGAAGAAAAGAAGAAGAAAGAAAAGAATTTTAGTTTAGTAAAGAAAGGAAGGAGATGAGAAGAAGGAGAAAAGGAGGAAGAGGAAGAAGAGGGAAGGGGAAGGAAGAAGAAGAGGAAGAAGGGGAAGAAGAAAGAGGAGGGGAAAGAGAAGATAAGGAAAAAGGAGGAGAGGAAGAGAAGGTAAAGGCCTGAAGGAGAAGAAAAAGGAAGAAGGGGAAGTGAAGAGAAGAGAAAGGGAGGGGAAGGGAAAGAAAGAAAGAGAAAAAAAGAAGAGGAAGAAGAGGAGGGGAAGGGAAGAAGAGGAAGAGAAAGGGAAGAAAAGAAAATGAAAAGAAAGTAAGAGAGAGGAAGAAAAAGAAAGAGGCAGAAAAAAGAGGAGGAAGGGGAAGGGAGAAGACAAAAAGGAGAAGAAGAAAAGAAGAGGAAAAGGAAGAGCACGGGGAAGGGAAGAAAATACAACCAAAAAAGAGCAAGAGGAGATAAGAAGAAGAGGAGGAAGGAGTACTGGGAGGGGATGAGGAGAGTAAGGATAGAAGGAAATGGGAAGAATAGGAGGAAGAAGGGGAAGGGGAAGAAAGAAAAGAAAGGGAAAGAAAAGGAGGAGGAGAAGAAAAAAGAAGAGGAAGGGGAAGGGAAGAAAAAAAAAAAGGAGGAGCGGAAGAAGAAGAAGAGAAGAGAGAAGGAGAAGAGAAGAGGAGGAGGGGAGGAGGAGAAGATAAAGAATTATCATTGATACACTGTATTTATTCCAACTCATTTGTGTGTGCGTCTTGTTTGTGTTTCCATCGAGGTCACACCTCTTTCATGTCAGTTTTATAAAATTAATAAAAAAAATGGAAATTTGATTAATGATATTTTTCAAAAAGTAGTTACAGTTGTTTTCAAACAATATTGGATAGCTTGTGTGTGTTTTTGTGTCTGTTGCTGCAGTTGCCGCCCAACCAAGTCACTGAAAGTCGGAGGTCGCGACTTAGTATCAACAGACATCCGCAGCAGCAAGAGACTACCCATTTACCCGCACAGAGTGACAGTGTGGACCATAGACAGACATACTCCGTCAAAACAAATGCAGCGTGGGACTAATCGGGGGACTACGTGTACATGAAGTAAAAAGAAATGATTTTTAAACGTAACTTACCACTATCATTGATTGCCCTGACTCATGAAAACACTGAGCACAATCTGTTTAGAATAACTCCCATACGTACATCGGCCTATGCGCCTATCCCACACTGTAGCAACGACCGCTCCGAAAAAAAATATCCAGCGATAGATCGGAAATTAGCTAAGCAGCGGAGTGAGTATTTTTGGACAACGCCCTCTGCGGGCGAAATCGTGTTAGCTCACTATCCGGCCCCGTACGTAAATTCGCCAACTATCTAGTACATTGACTTCATGGCCAGTACAGAAACCAGTGGCCGCGATGATTATGAATCTGATAGTGGCTTGTTAAGCGGGAGCCGCGCCGAGGTAGGCAGATTGCGGCACAGAGTTTGTTATTTCCGTTCGTAATTTTGTTCGAATAAACATCAAAAGATTTTGAGTTCATTTCATTGTTACATAAATAATGCCAACACTCGTGCGACATCCTTAACACCTATTATTAACTGGGCTATTTCGAGAACCGGGTTTTACTGGGGGGGGAGTCATATTTGAGCCGCCGCCCTAAAGATCTCGGCCGCCGGAATCGGCGATCGCCGCGAAAATTTCGTGTGCATAGAGCCGATGGTAAACTGCACGACTGCAATAGTAAAAGTTTCAAAAAAAATTAATTTTTTTCTATTTTTTTAAGTAATTAATTATGCTAATAAGTTATGAAATTCTGGTTTTCGGCACTAATACTCACTTACAGAATAGCTAGTAGAAAGATAATTTTTGGTGATAAATATTCATTTTGACATTTCCTGAACAATTGTCGCTACAAAAAACATTTGCCAGAAATTTGGAATTAAATTTCTTATGTATTTTATGTTTTTGTGGAATTTCTTATGTATTTCTTTGTTTTTTCGACCTGTTGTTTTCTTTTTGTTTTTTGATGAAATGTTGTTGGGGACACCTTTTGCAAATTATAAATACAGCATAAAATTAATTCATTTCAAGCCATTAAAAAGCAAATATAATCATACATTTAATGATTGTATGGCTGAAAACAGCAATTTCCAATTTGATTTTGTAACACGAAATCACGTTTTTGAAGCAACTTTTTTGGGGTTTGACATGCATGTATTAAAAGTCGCGCAGCGTCGTAACGGTTTTTGTCCGATTTTCCGCGAAACGGTCTCAAAAGATGCGTAAGGCAAGACTGAAAAGTAAAAAGTCGGCGAACGACGCGGTGAAAAAATTTTGCGCGGCGCGTGGTCGCTAGAATTTGTCGAGGGGGGGGTAAAATTGCCCCCCCCCAGTTTAATATAGGGTTTAAGGAATATTTTAGCTACCACACGGACTAGTAATATAATTGATTTTGGGGATTTTGGGCTAGTCCGCCGGATATTTTGCTAGCTCATTGGCTAGCGGCTACCGTTAATTTCGAACCGCTGATGTGTGATGGTTATGATGATGATGTTGATGAGAGGTCCTGTCCATAAAACCAACGCCAAAGAAAATTTTTTTGCTAATCTTCCCAATGTCAAGAGGAAACAAAACAACTATGTTTTACATTTTAATGTACAAAAACAAACCTCGTAATTAAAAGAGTCCTTCAGCTGGCAAACTGGTTTGCAATACAAATCTGAATTTATGTGCTCAAATTTGCCCTGATCAAAGATAATTTGATAGATCAGTACTGATCTTAACATGAAGGACCCACTGCAAATTGGCCAAGGCTGTCCATAGTTCTGATTTTTCAAATAATAGCAAGTATAGTAAGTCTTCTTATTCATGACTTTCAACCAGAGTGCTGGTATTAAAGATAAAAGTGCTATCCATCGCTGATCATGCCACTCGTTCGCCTTGTTTTCTTCTAAGGTCATACTACATCTCATGCTTTCTGAATTACATAACAGTGTGATCCATTCCCTAATCAATCCTTTCTTGATCTTATTTCTCCCCAGGTCATAACTAATCACGCAGAGTGTTGCAAGCCACGTTAGAGGTCCCTGGACAGGCACTGCTGTCGATCGCTTGTGAATGCAGCAACTCCATATGATCACTTTACAACAAGATAATTCGCTGGTTCTCAGAAACAAGAATCCCCCCGAGTAATGTACAATGAGCTAGAGGTCATTGCCCAAACAGAGTATTTTTTAATAGAAAACATGTAACATCAAGAGCTAATAAGTTTATGTTGAAGATGCTGTGGTAAAAAAAGTTAATTTTCCAAAAAAGATTCGATCAATTGATTTTCGCATGTCATGTTAAAAGGTATTGGTAACAAATTTACCACAGTTAAAAAATACTGAGCCGCATTGATTCCCACATGCTACGCGGTGGTCTTTTGATGAGGTCTAAAAATAAGCCCTGAAAAAAATAGTAATTTCAAAATGATTATTTCAGTGCTTTAAAAAAGTGAAAATCGTGAAGTTGACCATGATTCACTTGCCTCATTTTCCTCTCCAATAGACTACTGTGGTGTACGACGTAGGTTATATAAAACTTCGCCCCGAGTTTTATTGTTTATTCATGTTATAACTTGGCCATGTGGCAAGAGTAACTTTCAGCAAACTTTTGTATTCTAGGGTGTTATTTTCCAATTGAATATACACTACTATGGTAGCTCAGATATCAAAGTTTGACAATTTTTTAAAATTGAAGTGCCACAATGTTTAGCCTATCACTTTAAAGTCATAAATCACAGACAAAACAGTGTTTCAAATCAGTAGTTTATTTTATATAAAGAGCTAATTTGACTTAAACTATCTAACGGTCAAAATCGCTCAGTTGAATTTCAATTTCTACTAGAAAAAAAATGGCCTCTCTGCTCCAAATATTTGTTAAAAGCAAAAAGAAAGTTAACATTATAATCAGAAGTGCAAAATTCTGAAAAAAAAATTGTCTTCAAAGTTATGCAGCTTGAATTTGATGATTTGAAGGAGTGGATATATTTTGCAAAAAATGATCTGTTTTACTGTGTAAGTCAAACTGATCTGGAAGTCAATCATATTGTTTTGTTACGGCACCTTTATTATTTATGAGTGTCACGTGGAGTTTGTAAATTTTAAAGTGTCTTTTTCCTGTTATTGTTATCATTCAGTATAATTATGTATTTATTTATGTGTGTATGTTATTGGTAATATGCTGTATTTATTTTTTAATTCTTGAATTTCTTATTTATGAAATGTTTATTTTTATATTGTTTTGCCTTAGCCACCTCCAAGAAGTGAAATGATCCCATTGTGCGAAGGGGCTGTTTGTGTGAAGGCCTGTTTGTCCTCAGAGGACCAAGCGAACACCGAGCGCTAGTCCGTGGCACAGCTTCTATGAGAAATACGTTATCGACATGGAAGCGAGGTATGTGATGTTTTGTGTGTTAATAAATATTCTTAATTGGATTGAACAGGCTCAAGTAAAAAAAAAACCACACACTAATAAGTCTTTGCTTGTTATACTCTGAGTATAGGTACAGAAGGGAAAAATTCGTACTCGTACAGCTTAGGCATGTAATAAAATGTAACATTTTTTTTCCTGTCAGTTATTATAGTTGATAACGATAATACATGATATTTCATATTGAAAATAGATAATTATATTTTGTCTACTATCCACTGACTTTACCATGCATTGTACTTATATCTATTTCAAAGTCTCAATTTGATTTTGTATCAATTCACTGTCACATGCAATGTAGTTGTGATATTGTTGCTCTCTTCAGTTAAAGGCATTGTATAAACAATTTCCATTTAAAAAAATGTGAGCTGGACATGATTTCCCCCTGGCTAGTAGTGTCTTGATAAGTCACAAATGAAAGCCCTGAAAATTACAGTTCTAAAATGAATCATTAAAGGCAAGGTTCACCCTGACATTGATGAAAGTTTGGCGAAAAAATCCACCAAAGAATAACAGAGTTATGACGTTTCAAAGTTTTAAATTTTGTGACGTCACATGCGAGCAGCTCCCCATAGGTCATGTAATAATTAATTCAAGTGAAATTGCCAATTCTTATGGTTCATGATAATTGAATGGGTTTTTTTCATAGAAGCAGTGTGAAAATAATGTTTTGATAATATATTGAATGACAGGTAAATCATTTCAGATTCTGAGAAAAACGGGAATTTTATGGAATTTATAAAAACACATGAACGCTATGGGAGCTGCTCGCATGTGACGTCACAAATTTAAAAACTTTGAAACCTTCAATAACTCTGTTATTCTTTGGTGATTTTCGCACAGAACTTTCATGAATATGTTTCTTCTCATCGTTCTGACTTTTATTAAAAACCGAACTTAATGTCAGGGTGAACCTGCCTTAAGTGCTTTAAAAAGAGTAAAAAATCATTGTAAGACCATTCCAGTTTTTCCCCATAAGACTTGCTGTGTTGGCAGAATTTTTCTATTGCCGAGAATAATTCATGTGCCACTTTATCTGTAACATATTTTACCAAGTGACAGCAAACTGTCTAACCTTTTGTGTTCTAGGGTGTTTATTTGTGTATTGAAAACACTGTCAGATGTTCAGAGAGCAAAAAGTTTGTCAAATTTTTTAAAAAACGGGTCTTCCACGATGTTATAAGTGTCTTTAAATTGCTTGTTTTACCATCTAGATGCAGATTAATTATTTTTGATTGAGAAATGCAACACCATTATTGAGACGTGGTGCTTTACCAAAGTACTACATTTTATTTCTTCATTTAATACAGTAAAATGGCTGATACAGAGGGCGCCTAGGAAAGAGAAGGACATGGCAACCAATCTCCCCTCTTCCTACCACAGTATCAATCCCAAAGCGAACGCAATTCTTTCAGAATCTCCTTGGCAGCATTTTCTTGACACTCAGGCCCCAGTGTTTTGGTAGTTATAAAGCCTCGGCTCTGAAGTTGGCTTGAAATGTATATATTTGGGTTGTCAGTGGCAGTCCAGCTGTCTGTTTTTTTTTTCATTGCCCATCCATTCATGCCATCCATTCCATTCCATCCACACCCAATGCCATCCATCCATCCATCCATACCACCACCATCCATCCATTTATTGCTTTTATTACTAAGAGTAAGCATAAAAACTTACTGATGGGATATTTGGTCAAACTTAAGTATCAAATGAGTACCTTGATATGAGAACATAACTGACTGGATTTTGAGTTGAAAGGTCAAGGGTCACAAGTCATAGGCCCTTAACATATTTTGTGCTAGTTTACCAAAAAATCAAGAAAAAGTAACAGTTAAACTAACTAACTGTGCAGTCAACTGGCCTCCCTGAAAATTCATGATTTGAGACTAAAAATTTTATTGTCAAAAATTTTAGAAAGGATTCTGACACTTATTTCTGATGTACCATTCACATTGTAATAAATTAAATTTACTTTAATTAACCCACAGAAGACGAAGTTGAGAATATAGCCATATGCTGCGAGGTCATAAGGGAAATGCATGTTAAGAGCAAATCAAACCATCCTCAATGGGTTAAGATTTGTTTGTGATTTATTGCACATTTTATTTATGCATGTTTGTGTTGTTGGAAGAAGAACATAATGACTATATTATAACGTTAACTGATTTTGGTTACTTTCCCCAAAAGATGACAAACTCCTCTGCTGATGACAAGAAAGCCTTTCCAAATCTGGTCGGCTGCTGTTTGGTGAGGTGATACCGCTGTGATGTCTTCTCCCGACGCCTACATGTGTACCCTCATCTCTCGGTGGTGACCTGGCCAAACAGCCCCCTCCCAGCAGGGAGGAAGTACATGGAGGCCCTGGCAGCCAACGCAACGACAGAGGAAATGGCGATAAAGTGATGTAAGTGTTCTCTGTGCATTTTGTGTTATTTAAGTGTTTAATAGCGTCAGTTGACATCAGATGCCGATAAGATGTGTGTGTGGTAAAGTGAAAAAGATCAGATGGCTAGGGAGAGGACTAATCAAAGACTCTTAGACTTGCAGCAAAAGACATAATATCTGAAAAATGAAATGGTGGATACTTTTGAAGATATGAAGAATTAAAGATGTGAGAGAGGGCAGAATGGAAGGAAAGCAACTCTAGAGAAGACAGAGAATGACAAAATTAGATAATACAAGAGATAGAGATTCAATATCAAGATTAAAATTCTCAAGTTAGAATTTTAACAGAGCAACTACTTGGTAATGAAAATTTGCTCATTGACATTTTTCCATAGGTAATTAATACATGAAGTGACATTGGTCTCTGATCATTTAAAAATCACACTGTGTCATTGAATAGATAATTTTTTGGTAGATTTATGTTGTTGTCTAATCTCTAGCATGAAAAATACAAAACTGTATGAAAGCATTGGTGAAAAATTGATCGAGTTGGAAACGTAATAGCTATACACAAGCTCATAAAGTAATTATTACAATCGTGACAGGAGTGTAATTATGATAAAGCTAGATGTCATCCACATTTCATATTGACAGGTTAAAGATGACGGGTAGACAAACAGGACTCCTCTGACAATGAAGACTACGGTTAACCTCGACGAGAAGCCGCCTCAGCCCTGCTCCCACCCACCACGCAAGGAATCTGCATCGTTCCAAGAAAAATTCTTTGAGCGTCGCATTATCCAGTCCAAATCAAGAATTCCAGTCCGAACATCTCGATTGACGAAAGTGACAGTCCGATGGACGGGGACAAAGAGCGACGAGGACAAGAAATCAGAGGCTGACGTACGCGTTCTCGATCATCCCCCGATCTGCCGCGGTATCAACCGCCATCTCCTACCAGCGAAACATTTCCCCAATCCCAACTGAAGAGGGTGCCACATACCACGAGAGTTAATCCAGCGCTCCGTGCTGTATAAACGGTTTCCGGTCGTGCCCAAGGTACAGGAAGACCCGCAGCAACAGGTCAAGCAGGTTGCAAGAAGGATCTGCTGAAAACTGTTGAACCGACACGCGGGAGGCAAAGGTGAGGGTCAAAAGGCAAGAGGTTGTCGAAGCGGAGGACTCGGCAGGTCACGCAGGAAAGAACGGCTGGAGAGGTTCAAGGCGTTGTGCTACTTTGATTAGGCACATGGTGACGGGGCGTGTGCCAATGGTATTTTTGATCAGGTCATAGCGTTCACAACCAGGAAACCGGGATGCCGCCTCCCACTTTGGGACCAGGGTGACATTCGTTTTGAGCTCTTGACAGCGCCCTCACAGTCAATGGAGCTGCTAGAGTTGCCTGTGAAGAGTAAGTAAATGTCCGCAATAAAGTACTGAAGGTGACGTCACTCTGGTTCGGAAAATTAATAGTGTTGGAACCAGGGTGTCAGTGGTGCTACACTGCTTGTTTCTACCTAATAGGAGAGCTGCAGTTGACATTGAGTTATGGTTTGCTACAATAATTAATTTGCTTTTCCCTGTTTTTATAGCTCACGCTGAGCCAAAGGCCTCAAGTGAGCTATTGCGGATCGCTTTTCCGTGCTCGCGTGCGTTCCGTCGTCGTCGTGCGTCGTTCGTACGTGCGTTAACTTTTATACATTTTCAGCTTCTTCTTCAAAATGCATGATTGGATTTGGCCCAAACTTGGCAGGAATGATCCTTAGGGGGAGGGGATTCAAGGGTCCTCAAATGGTACACCTGGCCCCCCTAGGGGCCCAGGGGCAGGGCCCTAAAGGGCCAAAAGTAGGTAGTTTTCAAACATCTTCTTCTCTAGATCCAGAAATAGTTTAGTTAAGCCACTCTGTGTGTAGATACCTCTATATGTGCTGAATCAATGTTCCTCATGACAATGCCCAGGGTGGCCCCGTTTGGCCCCCAAGGGGGGCCAAAGTTTGGGGGTATGGCCGTATAGGAATAACTCACATTCACATCAACGGATTTAGACCAAACTTGGTGGAAATGATCCTCGGGGGAGGGGAAAGAGGGTTCGTGGAATGGTGCACCACCCCCAACCCCCCCCCGGGGGGGGGAGGGCGCCCAGGGGGCAGGGCCCATAAGGGCCCAAACTAGGTAACTTTCTAACCACAAGCCCATTTGTAACCAAACTTGGGTGGTAGATACGTAACAGGGACCTCAATAGATCAAAGGTCAAATGAAGTCAAGTTTCTTCTTTGGTTGGTATTGGCCTTCTTCTCTAGATCCAGAAATAGTTAAGTTGAGCCACTTAGTGTGTAGATACCTATACATGTGCTGAATTAATGTTCCTCATGACAATGCTCAGGGGGCCCCGTTTGGCCCCCAAGGGGGGCAAAAGTTTGGGGGTAGGGCCCTATAGGAATAACTCACATTCACATCAATGGATTGAAACCAAACTTGGTGGGAATGATCCTCAGGGGGAGTCGAAAGAGTATTCGTGGAATGGTACACCAGGCCCCCTGGGGGCCCAGGGGGCAGGGCCCATGAGGGCCCAAACTAGGTAACTTTCTAACCACAAGCCCATTTGTAACCAAACTTGGATGGTAGATGCCTAACAGAGACCTCAATGTTTTTTGGAGGTCAAGGTCACATAAGTAGGTCAAAGGTCAAATGTTACTAGGGCGTGCCTTGTTTTTATAAAAACGGAGGTTAGAATTTAATTTAACTTGACAAAATCAGCTATATGGCAAGGGGATGCAAAGTTTTTTAACTGGTTCATTTGGCTACGTTGGTGCCTAGATATCAGGCTCCAAGAGCCAAAACTATATGTATAAGTGATGTTTTTTCTATGGGTGCCATAGAGAGTTTGCGAGACCTCAGGTGAGCGTCGTGCCCCCCGGGGCTCTTGTTTGGTTTTTAGCTCACCTGAGCCAAAGGCTCAAGTGAGCTATTGCGATCGTTTTTTGTCCGTCGTCCGTCGTGCGTCGTGTGTCATTCGTCGTGTGTAAACTTTTACACATTTTCAGCTTCTTCTTCAAAATGCATGATTGGATTTGGCCCAAACTTGGCAGGAATGATCCTTAGGGGGTGGGGATTCAAGGGTCCTCAACTGGTACACCTGGCCCCCCGGGGGCCCAGGGGCAGGGTCCTAAAGGGCCAAAAGTAGGTAGTTTTCAAACATCTTCTTCTCTAGATCCAGAAATAGTTTAGTTAAGCCACTTTGTGTGTAGATACCTCTATATGTGCTGAATTAATGTTCCTCATGACAATGCCCAGGGTGGCCCCATTTGGCCCCCAAGGGGGGCAAAAGTTTGGGGGTAGGGCCCTATAGGAGTAATTCACATTAACGTCAATGGATTTAGACCAAACTTGGTGGGAATGATCCTCAGGGGGAGGGGAAAGAGGGTTCCTGGAATGGTACACCAGGCCCCCCTGGGGGGCCCAGGGGGCAGGGCCCATATGGGCCCAAACTTGGTAACTTTCTAACCACAAGCCCATTTGTAACCAAACTTGGGTGGTAGATGCGTAACTGGGACCTCAATGTTATTTGGGGGTCAAAGGTCACATATGTAGGTCAAAGGTCAAATGAAGTCAAGTTTCTTCTTCGTGCCTTGTTTTTATAAAAACGGATGTTAGAATTTAATTTAACTT
>JZLH01S0442468.1:38895-65454 GCA_001188425.1 Eucidaris tribuloides
CCGCCAAATAACGACATTATTACAATAGATCATCTCCCCATCCCTTCGCCCTGCCCTCCTTTGCCTCCTACGGAGTATCTATTTCAATCTTAGTAAAGAGGCATCGACTATCGTGTCATCTTTTACGCATATCAATGTCCTCTTACGACACCGCTGAATTGACGTTGTTTTCGCTGCAGTCACGTGGAGATCCACGCCGTCGCCCGTCCATTAGCGCTCCCGCTCCCCTGAAAGTAAATATTGACCAGGCATCATAAGTTTATTCGTTGCAATTTACAATCCTGTCCCAGTTTGTAGGTGATGATGGTGAACCCTTAGAATCATTTTAAAATGTGTTGGTAACTAAAAGTAGTATATTTTTTTTCTTGATTACATGTATACGTGGATGGAATACTTTGTAGCTTCATAGGATTATTGTTCTAACATATACTTTGATGTAGAAGTTTTGTTTTTCTTTATACCCCAAAACAGGGGGAAAATACAGGGGGTGTGGGTCAATTTTGCCCCTGAAATGGTAAAAGAGCCCCCATAGATTGCAAGAGAGCCCCCATAAATTGCCATAGAGTTCAATACAAAAAGTATCTGAAATACACTAAAACAGAAAAAGTAGCCGCCATCAAGATTTTTTATTATTTTTTCCCTGCCCAAATATTGTATGGAGTATTGTACTTAAATTAGTCAGATGAAGAAATTCTGTTTTTATGTTTTTTGAGGTACCCCAAAATGTACTTACACAGTTCATAGTTGTAACTAATACCAAGCAAATATGAAAATCTCTGTGATAAAAGAAAGATTTTCTCTGATGTGATGTTGGTGCATGTAATTTATAGATATCCTCCTAATTGCTAAAGTATTAAGTCTTCTGGGAGGAGGGGGAAGTGTGTAAGTGTTGGTAACTATGCTAAAACTATTATAGCATCCACAGACCAGATAATCCAAGTACTTCATAGTAATATCCCACCTTTAACCCATTGGAGACTAAGAACAAGACAACTCGGGCTGGATATATATGGAGAATGTGTGTTATATTGAATTTGAATTGTCTTCGACGTGTTACCGTAATCACACTCTTGATGTCTGATTCATTTAAATATCCGGGACTGCCAAGGGGCAGATTTGGACGGGATTAAGTATTATACTCCACATGGCTATCCATGTGATGGTAATTATATCTTGATAACATTACAGTTGTTACAAGCTTTTCTTGTTCTGATGAATGAGGTTTTTGCTCGGAGAGATGGTACATGAAAGCCCATGAAAATGATAGTGATCTGTATTATTGAGGTATCTAAGATATTCTTAGTGATAATGATGCTATGATGAAACTCGTGATGATGATGATGATGATGATGATGATGATGATGATATGATGATGATGATGATGATGATGATGATGATATGATGATGATGAAGATGATTCAGACAGGATGAAGTATTATACTCCACATGGCCATCCATGTGATGGTGATTATATCTTGGTGTCATAAGCTGCTCTTGTTCTGAAGAGTGAGGTTGTTTGGCAGAAGAGGTTGTGTATGAAAATGATTGTGATCTGTATTATCAAGGTTTCTAAGAATTTTTCTTAGTGATAATGATGATAATGATGATGATGATATGATGATGATGATGAAGATGATGATGATGATTATTATGATGATGATGATAGATTTGGACCAGGTGAAGTATTTTTTTCCACATGGCCATCCATGTGATGGTGATTATATCTTGGTGTCACAAGCTGGTCTTGTTCTGAAGAATGAGGTTGTTTGAAAGTGATTGTAATCTGTGTTTTGAAGGAATTGTAGTATAATGATGATGCTAAAGATAAGAAGAAGGAGGAGGAGGAGGAGAAGGAGAAGGAGAAGAAGAAGAAGAAGAAGAGGAATAATAATAATAATAAGAAGAATAGGAATAATAAGAATAATAATGGTCATAGTAATGATGATGATGATGATGATGATGATGATGATGATGATGATGGTAGTGGGGATAATGATGATGATAATGGTAGTGGTAGTAGTGATGGTGGTGGTGGTGGTGGTGAGGATATTGATGATGATGATGATGGTGGTGATGGGGATTATGATGATGATGGAAGGCAGAGAAGAAATTAAAAGAGGCTGAAAGAAATTACTTTCTGAAATCTGTTGCTTCTGCAAATGTGTGCATGAAATACTGGTAGATATATGATTGTAGTTTTTATCCTGTTGTGCACTGTGAAGATATATGCGTGTAGGTTTTTAAGAAGCTGAAAAGTATTGTATAGGCCTACTAGTTATCTATGAGCTGCTATTTGCATGTAGGCTTCAATTCCTGTCTGATGGAATGCCACATTCAAATAATTGCAGTTGTCACACAGTCATTTTATGCCCATTGAATTGTATGCATGAACTGTTTAAATGCATGCTCCAGACCTTCACATGGACATGTTTTCAAAACGTACTATCAACAACCAACTTGTTACTCAAAATAAATTTTGCACTGCTATGGATGATCACCATCCTAGCACTTAAAGGCTGGATGTCTCTTTTGCACACCAAAATTTAGCATTGTGCAAAATACACTGGTAAAATCCTATTTAAGAACCTTCAGCAATTTTGTAGGAGCTAGAAATGCAGTTTTAGTGGAATTATAGTAAACATTTGAATTCAATTTGATTTTTTGTCTCTAGTGACAACAATTTCACTAGTAGTACTAGTCTATTTTTAGACAGTGCAATTCATGTAGGTATCTCTTTACTTCCATGGACAGTGCCATAGTGCAATACATGTAGGTTTGTACTGTTCACATAGATGACCTTGCATTCCTTTTACTGTGCCTGACACATGCCAGCACAACTGTCTTTTATTACATAAGTACTGTAATCAGCCTGATATACCTATGAACCTACTGTAGGTCCTTAGTGAGATTTAGAACAGTTTGCCTTGGACATATACTGCATAACTATTGGGTTTTTGCCTATTTTTCACAATCTAGGTAATTTATAATCTTCAGATTTCACAGGCAAGTCATTTGTAAATAGCCTAAGGGCATGAATATTGTTTTGCTGTGTTATGGGAGGGTTGCAAATGAGATTTTCTACCTTCAATATAAGGATCATGGGACATGAAAGGTTAACTCAGTTCAAATTCTTGAGTTCAAACCCTACTGCTTCTCAACTGATGATGCAGTCCCATCTAATTCAGTTTCAAGATGCAGACCATGCCTCTAACTCCATCTTACCCCCAGAAAATACTGGGATAATTGCACTTATCCTCATGCATCCAGCCCAATTCAACCAATAGTCAAACTGATACGATATGCAGTGTCAGTTCATGGCAAACACTTGCCTAATTGAACTCAAATTGAAATTACATTGGATTTTATTGGAGTCTGTGTGTGTGTGTGTGTGTGTGTATGTGTGTGACTTGTTAAATATGTGTACGTGCATGTATGTGTGTATATGTGTGTGTATGTGTGTCTGTGTGTATTTACAATATATGTTTTTGTATATGTTTATTTTTCCATCAGACCTTTATTTGTTTGGGAGCAATATATTATGGAAACGACACCCAACCAAACAAAATAATGATAAGGAAAAAGAAAACTTGCTGTGCACAATGACAACCTCCTTTAAGTGACAGAATAATCAACAAGTAGATCATGATCACTCATCAGGAAGAAGTGTGTATTTGTGTGTACATACATATACCAGTATGTACAAACATAGTTGATGAACATATATGTTTATTGTGTGAGTTTGTATTCATGTGTGTTTTTTTACTATGATAATATGTGACCACTCTTCCAACCCCTTCATAATGATTGACATATAGAGAAATGACTCTGTCCTCATGTTTTGTTTTTTCATCCAGACATATCCTGTCTATTTTCTCATCATGGCTGTACGAAACACACTTTAGCTGTGTCGTGGCACATGACATGAGTTGTAGAGATGTGAGCATTAATCATGGCAAGCATGATTGTCTTGTCATGGTTAATATTTCAAGCTTTTTATCTTCCCATGTGAGGTATATTTGTCCGTTGAGACGTGCAGATTACTTCCCCGTTTTAATTTTCAATCACTGCTTAGTGCTTGGAAGCAGGAGCTGGTCATTAACGTATATAGCCAGTGGTGTGCTGTGGATGAGTGCAATGGGGGTGGGGCTGATTTTCACTAGCACAAGAGTTTGGCACACTGGGTACACACAATCATACACCAGTGGCATGGGTTTAGAGGGGTATACTGTGGCTCAAGTCATTCAATCATAACAAAATAGTTTTATATTTCATCTCCCACTAAAAATAACACGTCATACACTATGATGAAAATGTCGAAAATGATTATCAGCTCAAGCTTTAGAAATAGGAATGATGAAGTGTAAAGAAAACATATGTCACAAAAACTAGATTGTCCATTTCAACATAATTGGTGGTAAATATTCCAGCATGTTTCCCCATTCATTTTATTTAATTTATTATGAATAGACATATTTTGTTTGTTTATTTACTTATTTATTCATTTATTTATTTATTTATTTATTTATTTATTTATTTATTTATTTATTTAATTTGTATTTTTTGATTGATTGATTGAATGATTGATTTGATTTATTGGGTCATTTTTATTCATTTAGATATCTACCTATGTTATGTATATATTATTCATTTTTTTTATTTACTGGTATCTATTATCTATTTATTGATTTTTTTATGAGTGTATATATTTACCTATTTTGATTTTATTTTATTTATTGCATTCATTTATTTATGTATTGATTTTTGTTCATTCATATTCATGCATATTTTGATTGTTTATCATATATAATTTATTCAGGTATTTATTGTTTGGTTGTTCTTCTTTTTGCCCTTTTCAAAGGGGTGTGCAGTAAAGTTGGAAACATACACATGCACCAATGTGTGCACCCCTTCCTAGCTCATAATCACACTAAAGCACAGCAAGAAACAAGCAACATATAGTGCTAATGTATACAATGGTCAGAATTTCAAGCAAGTCTTCTTCCTCTTACACTGTCAAAGCTTCCCGGACCCTCCAGGGATAGATTTTATTAGGAATAAATTGCGTGTTTCCAAGAGACCAACAAGATCAGCCCGAATAATACCGGTTGATAAATGCCCCGGAGTGTTGCGTTACCGCGTTCGCAATCCGGATCGTCGACATCTTGCACCTCAAATCTCCCTGCCGTTTATAATCAGTGTCTTTTTTTCACCTGGAAAGTTGTATGTACATATGTCAGTCTTGGCTGCCCTTTTATACCCTCAAATTATCTGTTTGTAAAGTGTGCATGATACAGGCTAGGAAATACACTGGGGTGATGGGCGATTTAGCCCCCCAAATTAACAAAATAGCCCCCTAAAATCACTAAATAGCCCTCAATTTTCCTCATAGGGTTCAATGTGTAACATACTAAAATCACTAAACTGTGCTTAAAAGTAGCTCCAGAAAATAAAATTTTCTTTCCTGCCCTGGCATGATAAGTATGTTCCTTGTCATTTATAATCAGTTTCTTTTTATCCCTTCGAAAGTAAATTTGTACAGTACCGCCCGAGAATAATTTTCCACCTGTTCTGGAATATTCTGGAATGTTCTAAAATATTCTGGAATATTCCAGAATAAAATGGAATTGGGCTAAATTTCAAAACATAAAATAAATTAATTCGTTGTCAATCACAGTCTCACATCAAGTTAATATATATGTTTATACATTGGAAAAGCCAAGCAAGTTTTCAGAAAAGCATAAGGTGAAGAACCCTACCGGCAAATGCGACAGAATCTTTTGAGTGGGAATATTCTGGAATATTCCCGTTGGAAAATTATTCTCGAGCGGTACTGTATGTACATGTTCGTATATGTCAATATTCTTTGCCCTTTATCTGTTTGTATAAGGGTGCATGATAATCATTTTCCTTGTCATTTATAATCAGTTTCTTTCTTCACATGGAAAGTTGTACATGTGTCAATTTTCTCTGTCTGCATGTTTTTACCCTCAAATGATCAGTTTGCGCAAGTGTGCATGATGAGCATATTCATGGTCCAGCAGTTGAATGTGTGACAATCTACATCCTGTCTAAGAAAGCGAAATGGCCACAATCAGAAGGCATTTGTTCACAGTATTTCATTCCCTGAAGATACACTTCTGTGGTGGGTGTCATTTCAGTAATAGTTCAAGCTATTTTTTCTAACTTTTCTGCTATAAATATTTTAACCCATGGGAGACTAAGAACAAGATATTTGGGTTGGAATCTATAGAGAATGTCAACCGGTTAAAATAAATGTGAAGAATTACACTTGTATTTCTTATTTGGTTGCATTGCACATGTAGATAAATTGCTCAGACTATGAGAAACACATTTATCTACAATGGGTGATTTCAAGTTTTGAATTAGTGTTCGTGTTAGTGTTATCTTAACAATAACACGAGCGTTAATCCGAAACTTGAAATCGATCTGTGTTAGCGAGTTGACCCTGAAATTATGACGCACTTCCGGAAGTTGATGTTGTCGATAGTGTTAAAAATAGTCTGCTGAACCGAGCTGGGTTGCTGGTGTTAGCGATTTACATGCGTTTGTCCCATTCACTAACACTAGACCCTATAGGGATTAAGAAAATCACCATTTCAAGTTCATTGTTAGTGTTAGTGTTATTTCTGTCTCGCCTTACCCAGCTGGGTCACGCAGTTGTACGTGTAATGTGTATGGCAGCGCAATGGCACGCGGTGAACGGCAAGAAAAATTACAATATTTTAGATTGTGAAAGAACTATAGACATAATGAAACGAGTCAAATACATGAAATTAAGAGGGAAGTACATGCCTTTCTGACAGTGTTACATTTGTAGTACGATTGTTTAAATTTCATAAAGAAATGCAACATTTCTTCAGGATTTCCGTCGTTTTCATGTTTGTCGAACAAGGGGTGTGACGTCACACTCGTGTTAACACTTGTGTTAATGCTATCGATTACAGAATCGATAGTGGCCATTAATTCGTGTCGCAGTGTTAGACTTCGGTTTAACGGCTCTTGACGTTTACTAACACTAAACAATAACACTAATCCAAAACTTGAAATCACCCAGTATGTGCACATTTATATTACATACATTTTTCTCATATCACTCACCGAGAATCAGTATGTTTGCTCATTCGGAAATAAATCAATATTAGTGATATTTGCCCAGTACTTCACAATTAGATTTATTCTAAATATATCATCATATAGCAAGAAAAGCATTAACTTGGTACATGTTGAGAACCAAAAGGGGGCTATCACTGTTCAATGTGTATTGAGATAAGGCCCTTCCGGTTCTGAACCGACGATATAATGTGTCCGCCAGAAGGACATTAACACTATGGATTTTGCTCAGAGTTAATTTCCTACTAGGCACACAACAATATTTCCAATTGCAAGTGTATTGAGAGAAGCCCCCCTTCATTGCACTGTTGTCAAAGAGAGAAATATTTCCTTTTGAATAGAAGTCCATGCATACATCTTTTTTTTTTCAGAGCTCTGTATGAAACTCAAGTCAGAGAACACAATGAAAACCAGAGAATATAATCATGTTTGCTGTCGGATAATTCTTTTCTCGTAAATGTCATGACCACTCCCTTTTGTGTCAACTAAAGGAAACGAATTAGCCATGCACGCCTTGCTTTCCACACGTGCTTCTGACCTTCACACAAATGTACTGTAAGAGCACATTTCTTTAAAGGCAGGGAATCTCATTTGCATCCTGCCCACAGCACAGAAAAAAATTCCTCATGCCCTTTAGGCTATTGATAAAGGACATGTCTGTGAAATCTGATGATCAGTAATTACCTAGAATTTTTCTCAAAGACCAATTGCTGTTCAGTGTATTATTCTATGTGAGGAATTGTTGTGTCTACGATTTTCAAATCGAATTCTGACAGTCACTATAATTCCACTAAAACTGAGTTTCTAGCTCCTATACTTACGGATTCTGAGATGGTATATCCTTAGATATGCCAGTATATTTACACAATGTCAATTTTTAGGCATGCAAAAGAGATGCCTCACCTTTAACTTGTTTCCATCACGTAGGAATATATGAAGTCACATGGTATTTGGTATTTTATTATTTCTTACGTGACATTTACTGTAACGTCAATATTTCAATATTTGTTAAGCTAAATGGAGACTTGTGAAGGACATTTACTTAATATAAGATAAGGGTTATCATGATGTAAGGAAAACTCATCTAAGAACATTTATTATTGCTAGAACATGAAGTTCTTGTAAGATATTTTGAACCAAGTTAAAAGCCAGTGACATAATTGGGAGAAATGAAAAGTGCCTCAAGAACTAAACTGGTTGAAAGATATATCAATGGATACACTAGCTGGAGTGTATCTCCTGGCTTGAAAGATTTATCTTGATTTTGTTTTTACTTAAGCTGAATTCAAGCATGAATTTACTAGCATTTGGTTTCTCTTGAACCCTGATAGAAATAGACTCCATAGGAAGCTACACAAAAATGTTACAAGGAATACTGATGAAATTTATTTCAGAATGAGTCAACTGTTGACTACCAAATTTTCACAGTATAATCCTTGCATAGTTTACTTGATTCTAGAATTTAGTTTTAGCTGTTAAATTTTATTTTTTATTTTTTATTTGTTTTGTTTTTGCTTTTTTTTGGGGGGGGGATGAGGAATTTTCGATGGGGTACCAGTGTAGTTCCAAAGTCAAGTAAAACATAATTGACCCTCATTCTGTTGTGAATAATGTTTCAATTTTGTGTAATTTCTGATCCCATATTTTATTTTTATATGAAATAAATGTTAAATCATTGGCAGATTTTAGCTAATTTGACAATCGTAAATCTCACAAAAAGTTTACTAAATTACCACATTTTACTTTGACAATATGAGGTGAAAATAAATCCCTCTCAGAATTGGCTCAATTTCTTCCAACGATAAACGTGAAAGAGATCAGGCTTCACGACTGCCAGTCCTCTTAAAAAAAGGACATCGATCCCTGATCGTTATCTGTCTCTTGCTGATAGACCCAAAAAAAAAATCCAAGGACATTACAAACAGTTTGTGATTGATTTCATATCGTCTTCATAGCTCCCATTTCGCCGCCAATTGTCTGAAGCAAGAAGTCGATTTTTGCCGGAACAATCGGCAGATCAAATGGTGCCGATTTATAGATTATCTACTGTAGGCTGTCGAGCTGCGCTAGTATCGCAGGTTTGCAAGGCTACTGAACAGAATCACACCTTGCGGGGGAGGCTGTAATCAAATCAAGCATCTTTGGGTTTGTGTATGTGTGTCTGTGTGTGTGTGTGTGTGTGTCTGTGTGTTTGTGTGTGTTTGTGTGTGTGTATGTTTGTGTGTGTGTCTGTGTGTTGTGTGTGTTGTGTGTGTGTGTGTGTGTTGTGTGTGTGTGTGTGTGTGTGTGTGTGTGTGTGTGTGTGTGTGTGTGTGTGTGTGTGTGTGTGTGTGTGTGTGTGTGTGTGTGTGTGTGTGTGTGTTGTGTGTGTGTGTGTGTGTGTGTGTGTGTTTGAATGAGTGTCTGTGTGCATGCAGGGGTTGGGGTGATATGAAATCCATTAAAAATCTACTCATAAATGAAAAAATGTAGCACTTTGCAAATGAATGAGTTAAACAACCTTTCTTTATTATCCCCAACTCCTCCCACAACCCCTGTCCAAGAATAAATCGCATACGATAGTAATAATTTAAATCACAGGCTTTAAATATAGGCTTATAATCAATGCTTTCACAGTACTATATATGATAGTGCTTTCTCACGCTCAACTACATGTGTTATTTTTTTTTTTTTTTTGGTTGAGGGAGTGGATCAACAGTAGTTTATGTCACATTTTTTTTATTAACATATCAATGTTACTGTAAATTCTTGAGCCTTGTTTTTGCTATACCAAATTTCATGAGTAACATGGTTTCATGGTTGGATGCAGATTGCTTATTGATAAATTGTCAGATCTATAAGACTGCATATTCAAATGTATCTGTGTCAGGAAATTGTATACGGCTTTTGTGGCATTTGGTTAAATTCCATTAGAATTATGTACATTTCAACAAGATGCGAAAATGACCATTATCGTGACATTTCAAAAGCGAGATGTCAAAATTCATCCTTGGAGCTACTCTGCTTATGTGCTTCAAAAATGTTTTTTATGCAAACAAGTCTGGTCTGGGATTGTATTCTCCTACATTTAATGCATAAGGTACAAGTGGCATTGAAAATTATTCACCACAAAAGTCAAAAGGATTTTGAGAGTGCTGAGAGTAAGATTCAGTTACCGGTGTTATGTAGGTATGATAAGATGTGTTTGGTCTTGTATTGGCTTTTAACCCATTGGCTGCTGAATCCAGATTGCCTTTTTGTTTACTCTGAACTTGTACTATGCCAGAGGTTCAAATTTGTACCGCCCTTAGTACACAAAACTCATAGAGCTGCAAGATGCCATGGCATTATAAGAGTTAAAGTGATAGGCTAACATTTTGGAGCTTCAATTTAAAAAATTGTCAAATTTTGATAACTGAACTACATAGTAGTGTAATATGGACAAATAAACACCCTAGAATAAAAAAGTTTGGAAAATTACACTGCCAATAGCAAGTTAAACAATTAAAACTCGGGGCGTGTTTAAATAGCTTAGGTGTACACACAGTAAGTCTATAGGAGAAAATGGGCAGGTGAATCCAATCAACTTACGATTTTCACTTTTTTTAAAGCACTAAATAATCATTTTGAAATACAATTTTTTTCAGGGCGTCATTTTTAGTCCTTATCAAAGACACTGGTACCATGGGGAATCATGTAGCTCAGATTTTTTTAACTGTGGTAAATGTTAGCCAATACCTTTAATGTGTCAGGCATGGTTGAACAGTGTCACATAGAGTGTAGGGTCAATTTTAAACAGCTATAACATTTTACACTTTGATGTTGGAGGAAAGTGTTGTGCACAAAAGTCACAGATAAAGGGATCTTCTCTATTTAACTATGTTATTTTTGTATTATCATTTTGTTAAGTTTTCTGAAGTTACAATGAATTTCATGCTGTCATTTTTTATGCCTCCGCCCCGTAAGGGAGCCGGAGGCATTATGTTTTCGGGTTGTCCGTCCGTACTACCGTATGTCCGTGCGTCCACAATTTCTTGTGAACAAGATTACTGAAGTACCGCTGGAGGGATTTTAATGATACTTAAGCCAAGGGTAGACCACTAGGGAAGGATGAATTGATTAGATTTTGGGACAAATCTGTTCAAGGGTAAAGGTCAATGAATCTTGTCCTAAAATGCCATTTCTGCTATAACTCCAGTTAGGAGTGCTTACTGTTGATATAATTGTGGTTAGGTTAAAAAACAAAAGACAAATATTTGTAGAGTCACAGGGGGTCAAAGGTCAAGGTCAAGGGTCAAAGGTCAATGACCTTTGTCCCAAAATCTCATTTTCGGCCTATAACTTCAGTTAGGAGTGCTCACTGTTAATTGTAATTTTGTGGTTAGATTCAAAACCAAAGACAAATATTTGGTAGAGTCACAGGGTCAAAGTTCAAGGTCGAAGGTCAAAGGTCAATGACCTTTTCCCAAAATCTCATTTTCGGCCTATAACTTCAGTTAGGAGTGTTCACTGTTGTTGTAATTTGGTGGTTAGGTTCAAAACCAAAAGACAAATATTTTGGTGGAGTTATAGGGGTCAAAGGTCAAGGTCAAGTGTCAAAGGTCAACGAACTTTGTCCCAAAATGCTATTTTCTGCCTATAAGTTCAGTAAAGAGTGCTCACTGTTGATGTAATTTGGCGGTTAGGTTCAAAACCAAAAGACAAATATTTTGGTAGAGTCACAGGAGTCAACAGGGTCAAGGGTCAAAGGTCAATGAACTTTGTGCCAAACCTATAACTTCAGTTAGGAGTGCTAACTGTTGATATAATTAGGTTGTTAGCTCCTACATAGTGGCATACTGGGCGGAGGCATACCCATCGACTGCGCGCAGTTGAATTTTTCTAGTTTATCAATATATATCAACAAATGTATAGGAAATGTGCATGTTTTTCCCCATTTCATAATAAAATATGTGATAAAATTTTAAATTAATAGGAAAATATTCAATGTAAACCTACCAGTTTTATGAAAGATTTAGTGATGTAAAATTGTCATAGATTATTTAGATATCATAATAATGATTGAAAGTGAAATAGCTTCAAAAGTCAAATGTTTCATTACCATACCATGTTACAAAAGTTTCAATATTTATATTTTTTCACGAAAGTATTTTTCTTTTTGTTTACGTTTCATAGGATGTGCGAATTTATCAGGGTATCGTTGTGACAGGTCACACTTTGCAGTGTTGCCAATTTGTAATGATGGTAAGAATTTTGAAAATATTGATAACCTTATTAATATTTGCCAAATTTTTCTCAAACATTCACAGATGTGTTTCCCTGATTATTCCATTTCCACTCCAGCAACATACTACCACCCTGAAATCTCCCTTTAAGGTAGCCACCATGATGAATTTAATGCCAATTCGGTGGGCAGGTGAATAAAAATTTCCTAAGCTTTTACAAAACCTTGCTGATCAATGCGGGTGAGTTGTGAAAATCTCATTGTGCGTGTGTGTCCGTCTTGACGAGTCGGCCGTTGCTAGGGAGTGGCTAGCCAGCGTGAACGGAAGCCTTGATTGCTAAGTATCGATTCTGAGACCTTGGGTGTATTGTCCGTTAAATGTCAACTCGGGAAACTCTCCGTCTTGAAACAAGATTTTTTTTCCTCCTTCGGAGATTTGTCTAAGTATCTGATTTACAGGCTATAGTGATATCCATTGCCACGTTGACACGAGCCTTGTCTCGATCTCATATCGTTTGTTAGAGGTGACCTTTATGCGATATCATCCTTCAACCCAATTCTGTCCCGTTTTTCTTTTTCAAGCCACGACTGAATAATCTCCGCTCAAAGGTGCCACCTTGAGATTTGGGCCGTGTAATGTATACATACATCTACATTTACACATGGATGTTTGCTTGTCGATAGGCGTGTTAGTAGTCCTCAAAAACTTCGGGAGAGAAGAGGGCATTGTAATGAAACCAGATTCGGTACTCTTCTTATTTTTCTGTTCTAAGTGGAACTGAAGTGTTGTCCGTGCAGTGGGTAAGCATTTTATCAAATCTGTTTATTCTTTATAGAGGTGTCGTTGGCTTAGTGGGTTGGGTCATGGCTTTTCTTCTTATTAGATCAGTGGTTCAAATCCTGTCACAGCATTTGCAAGCTTTGGTAAGACACTGTCTTCATTGGCATTACCTTTCTATACCCAGGAGTATAAATGGGTACCTGTTTGTTCTGTGTAGAAGTGTCATGGCTTAATTGGTTAGGTCATGGCTTTCCTATTACGAGAGCCACGGTTTAAGTCCCGTCACAGCATTTGCATGCTTTGGTAGAGCAATGTCTTCGTCGGCATCAACTCTCTACAAACAGGAGGACAAATGGGCATCTGGTAGGGTGAAAATTACTTCAGATCATTTTGACACAGTGTCCAATTGCAAACACATTTGCAATCGTGGTGGTTAGAGTCAACAGAAACTTATTTGTTAACTGAACATATACCTAACTAAAAAAAAAAATTGTAAATGTTTTGTTGGTTACACAAATTTCTTCAGTTTTGAATATTGCATAGTTTTCTGTTGGTAAAATGTATGTGTGCAGAGCAGAATTGGCTAGTTCACATACATATATATCTCAAATTCTCAATTGACATTCATTTTAAGGCAGCATCTGTTCAACAACCCTCAAATTGTGTACAAAATATAACTACTTGTAATCAAGTCAAAACATTTTAGAACTGTGCTGCAGTTTTATGTTGGAACTGTTGGAGTATAGTGTTCACTATAATCAGCAGTAACTTTTTATCATGCAGGATGGAGAAAACAAGTGTGTACAGAAATTATATATGAAAGTATATCCTTTTAACAGTGTAATTTTTTGTCATAATGATGTGAAGATTTCGGAAGTAACATTGAATTTTGTGCGAAGTTATTTATTTCAAATCAACAGAAATCAATAGAATGATCAGAAAATAGGCTTGGTTTCTTCCATTTCACAAAAATATCATTAAAAAAAAATGTGAAATTTGTGGGACAATTCAAATGTAAACTGACCAGGTTTATGAGTTAATTAGTGGGGACTATTCATCTCCTATGTAAAAGTACAAAAACAAATTAAGCTACTGTGATTAAGTTGTTTCTTGTAGCAGTGATTGAAAGGGTAATAGGTGTATTTCTGCTGCAAACTTTGGACCAGTGATATTTCTCGTTACGAGTTACAATGATAAAACATAGCAAATATACATGTACAAGTATGGTGTATCTATCTGATAGAATCTTTCCATTGCTTTGTACAGCCTGTCAACAGCGATGTCGTAGTTAATTTTCAATTACTGGTAGTTTGTTTGATTGTGACAAGTGGTCTACTTGTCAATGCATAAATTAATCACATTTACTTGTCACATCATGTAAATGACGTTATACTTTGTACATAGTACATTTAATTTGCAGTAGCAGATTCAGCGTGGGGCGGGGATCGGCAACAACGCCCCTTTCTCCCGATCGTCCTCCTTATTTTACTCTTAACAAGAAAAAATGAAAGGTAACGACTTTCTTGCTTGTCAGCTGAAATGGTTGGATCCCCCCCCCCCCCTTTTTTCAAGTCAGCTCAAACTGGCCATATTGCCTGCCACAACGCTTGCTCCCGCCCCCCCTTTTGGCAACTCCTTGATACGCCCCTGCTACTGAAATCATTTACAAAACTAAGCTACAGATCCAACATCAATATATTTTATCAACAAGAATTGGTTCCACGGTGATGAAAATTCAAAATAAAAAACACCGTACTGTGTATTAAATGCATAGCAATTTAGAAAATGTGCAAGCTTAGATTAATTATTAGTTGATGATGTTTGACCATGCCTTTCCAGGCTGGAAACTTGGCTAATACTTGATGTATGACTATCACAATAATATTTTTAGGTACAGGAATTGAGGTAATATCCTGTACCCGATCCATCGTCATAGATTTGTTGATATTGGAAAATTAACTCGAGTCAATCAATTTAATTGCATGCAATAAATGTAGTCATTCTACATCGAACAAATTTTACTACCACATGAGACAGTTATGAATTATATAATCAAACAAATAAAATGAAATAACTATCAATAAAAGATAAACATATATGCAGGTGTATGATGAATGAACAAAACCTAGATAATACATTAATAATGATAATAATAAATAATAATAATAATTAATATGTATTTAGATAAAAAGTGAATGCAAATAATTCTATGTAAAATCAATAAGTAAGTAAATAATAATTTAAAAAATCAGAATATGTCATTAACGTTTTTCAATAGGTTTGATATTATTTTCTGATGTGTATCATGACAACACCATACTTCGAAAGATTGCTGAAAATATGTCTGATCAACAAAAACTATACTTGGACTTTGATATTATGGCAATAAACAACTTGAAATTTAGATTTTATTTTTTGGTTCAACCAAGGCCATGTGTGGTAGGGTTTTGTTTACCGTATCAGCAGGTTTGTTAAAGTTTTGAATGATTTATGGTTGCTTAGAATCAATGTAAAGAGCAAAGGTCTTAATGTTCATTTTCCCTGACCCAGTTATTGGAGGTCATTATGAAAATTCTTGCACAATCTCACCATCTCAGATGAAATCCGTGAATCTGGGTCATAGTACAGAGACACAAGACTAGAGCCATACCATGGTGGGCAAAAAATCTTTTCTCTCTTATTTCTGAAACCTCATAAAATATTTAAATGACGTAGGGTGTGTAGCTGATGGCCTTAAATACCTAATTAAAGGGAGAAGGCACCGGCAACTAACAGGCATAAGTTAAGAAAACATTTGAGTTCTTGCCAACCAATCAGATTGCAAGTACACATTGCTGAAACCGACCAAGCATGACAGATGCATGCCACCCGACGTGTGTTAGTCACGTTGTAGTAATGTATGTACTGTTTGAATCGATAAGCTCCTCCCCCCTATGACTGTTTCTGCAAGTTTATCTTAAGATAAGGCTGGCAAAGACATAAAATAAACACAAATCAACTAATTTATAGGGCCTTGCTGAGTGTGAGTGTCATACAGTAGCCCTTATTTAGGCTGTCTTTATCACCATATACCATAATTCCCACAATATTCTCAATGCCTCTTCATTTCTTAACTTATGCCTGTTAGTTGCCGGTGCCTTCTCCCTTTAAGCAAGAATCTGTTAGTGCTGGCTTTTGTTGACCACGGTCATTGAAGCGACTGATGATCAGATAAACAGAAAACAGCCTCGGGCAGGAATACAGACTCTTGTGACTGAGACGTCATTGATTTGTAATGTAATGACACGCCCCCTCCTGTTAACTCTTAACATTCCACTGAAATTACTGTTCTATGGACATTGGATACATTGTGTGGTGCATATTTGAGAATTTGGCATTTAAGAGTTAATCTGTTGACTTTTGATCCAAAGGTATCTTGACATATGACTAGGATTGTAAAATAAACTGAAATAACATATCTTTCATGTCACAAAACCTGTTCATTTTAATTCCAGGTCCAATGTTATTCTGGTCAGTCCACATGTAACTGCGGACAAGTTGCCCTGTCGGGGGGGGGGGGAGGAGATGGACAGCAACAAAAATTCCAAAATAATTTTTAAACTAAACTCATTTCGTACAGCTAATGTTTCCCGTGGCTAAAAGGAGAGTGTTTTGGGCATAAAAGGGGGGGGGAGTATTTTCTGTAAAAAGGGGAGTGTTTTGGGGTGTTGTTGCCCCTTTTTGTAAAAGGAGGGTGTTTGAACGCTCAAAACACCGCCGGCGTATGCCTGAGTTAATTGGTTTACCACAAGAAATGAAAACACCCTCTTTAGCAAAAGGGGGTGTTTGATACCTAAAACATCCCCATTTTTTCAAAGTGGGTGTTTAAAAAAGGAAAGTGTTTTGGGGTGTTGACACCCCCTTTTGTAAAAAGGGGTGTTGAACACTATAAACAATGCCTGTGTATGCCTATGTTAATTGGTATACCACAAGGAATTAAAACACCCTCTTTAGCAAAAGGGGGTGTTTGATACCTAAAACATCCCACTTTTACCAAAGGGGGTGTTTGAGCTCCAAAAACACCCCTGCCTAAAACCTATGATAGTTATGACGACTTCACATCTACTCCAGATATCTAATTCTCCCACTTTAGCAATAGGGGGTGTTTGATACCTAAAACATCCCCTTTTGCCAAAGGGGGTGTTTGAATACCAAAAACACCCCTGCCTACACCTATGATAGTTAGAATGACTTCACACCCACTCCAGATATCTAATTCTCCCCCTTTAACAAAAGGGGGTGTTTGATACCTAAAACATCCCCCTTTTGCCAAAGAGGGTGTTTGAACACCCAAAACACCCCCCCCCCCGACCTACATCTGTGATAGTTAGGATGACTTCACTTCTACTCCAGATATCTAATTCTCTTAGTCTGTTCATTGTTACCTTCATTTTATTCAGTTGTTATGCTTTTGCCTCTTAAGGAAACCTGAGGTATTATGTGTTTGGGTTGTCCGTCAGTGTACCTCTGTGTGTCCATGGGTGTGTGTGTGTCCGTGCTTTCTTTTAGACAAGATTACTGAAGTACTGCTGGATGGATTTTAACGAAACCTGAACCAAGGATCATGGATGAAATATTGGGCATCACTTGATGTTGCTTTATGGATTTTGCACTCTATATTGCAACATATCATTGCTTGTTTGGCAGAAGGGCCTTAGCAGTAAATTCTATCAAATTTGAGAAATATTGCTTTATTTGGTATTACACTTGACAGACTGATAGAAGGATCTTAAAATATCACACTACTTTGATTTCATGTGAAAAGAGCCAATGGTTTTCAAGTTAAAGACAATTTAGTGTTAAGGCCATTCTGCCGGACAACGGACGATAATAGCTTGGTGTTAGAGTTGAGGTTATTAGCTTATTTCATGCTCTCAACACCAAAACCAACACCAAACTTTAAAAGTCACCTATGATGAATGTTACTTTTTTTGGAGGGGGGGGGTATGTGATCCATATAAGTTATGTGTAATGCATTCATATATTCACTGTGCCCGCTAAACCAAAGTTGAAACAAATTACCACAATAAAACATGTATTTAAAGGCTGGGCAAGGGAAACAAGAAAAGCGGTCTTTAACTCTGCACCACATAATTCACATAAAGTCCATAGAGATTTAAATCCTCTGGCATGTTAAGAGTTAAGTACAGGTTAATATAATGCACATTTCAGTGAGATGCACTTCTCAAGGGTAAAAATGTGGTCTTTCTATAGAGGTGGTAGCTAGAGCAGGTTTGACTCCCGGGGGGTCACTCTCCACACGGCCTGCTACGCACTCGCATCCAGAAAAAGCGTCAAAAAGGGTCCCTTTTCCAGCCCTTGGGTGTCGTTGACGTCTTCTGGAAAAAAATGGTTGCCTTTTCAACACCATTCGCCACTAAGGGTAGCCTTTTCTGACATGTCATGCCATGCAGGGGTGCAAATTTGAGTAGATCTAACCACATCTCCTGTCCAGTCAAAATAAACGTTTGTTAATTAGGAAAATTATTTTTAAATTATTAAATTTTATACTTGAGCCTTTTCTGGCTGTGTATTGTACAATTCCATGTTTAAGAGTGAGAATTGATACTTGGTAGGGTACCAAATTAGTTGATTTCACTGCTTACACCACTTAGGATATCAAATTAGTTGATTTCACTGTTTATGCCACTTAGGGTATCAAATTAGTGCATTTCCCTGATCACGCCACTTTAGGTATCAGCATTAGAGGATTTCCCTGTTCACGCCACTTTAGGTATCAACATTAGAGGATTTCCCTGTTCACGCCACTTAGGGTCTAGTTTTTCTCATGTGTTATGCCATTTAGGGTTGCAAATTTGGTTATGTAGGTTACATCATTTAGGGTGCATTTAGGGTGGGTAGCAGGCCGTGTGGAGAGTGACCCCTTTGGGGTTTGACTGTATGAAAGTATAACCCCAAGAGGGTGTACTTCCTGATAACAACAATTAAATTTCTATGCTTCCAACACAAGCCAACACATTTCCTGTCTACGTCCAGTATCAGTCTATTTTTAAGTCTATATTTCAGTTGCATTTCATTTTTTGCCACATCGCCTCTTCCCTTTTCAATGTCGTGCTTTGGTTATCTACCACTGTCCAACGTCATATAACAACGTCAGCGTTAATCACACGTTTTGATAACAGACTTGCTGACCTTCTGTGTATTATTGCTCTAAAAAAAACATTGAATTCAAGATGCATTCCAATACACTAAGCAACAATAATACACCTTGTTTTGTCCAAAAAAGATTCTTGCATTGATTCTTGCATTTTAGCGCAGACGTAACACCTTGAACCATAGTCCTTTGAAAAATATAAGTATGTTTACAAAAATCAATCATCGTGGTATCGCAGTATTTTCATGGTTCATTTTCATTTTACTCCTAACATGCCACAGAAATTACAACTCCATGGATACTGTATGTATTGCATGGTGCATATTTGCGGTTTTGGTTCGTCAAGTGTTAAAATATTGGGTGTCATAGATTCAATGATGGAGAATGAGTGTGTGAAAAGTGAACTGCATAATTACTTGCCCTCACAATACCTGATATGTCTAGTTTTATATTGATTTTGTAGGTTACCTTAAAATCTGAGACAGTCATTGAAATGTACATGTACACTGTATATATCGTCGCTTGTCCTGCAGAAGGGTCCTAACATATGTTCCGGGCAAAAGGGCTGTAACACTAAATTGTCTCTAACTTGAAAAATATTGGCTCTTTTCAAATGAAATCAAAGTAGTATGATATTTTTAGATCCTTCTGTCAGTCTGTTAAGTGCAAATATCAAATAAGGCAATATTTTTCAAATTAGAGAAAATCTACTGTTAAGACCATTCTGCAGGGAACATATGCTAGGACCATTCTGCCAGACAAGCGGACGATATCTTAAACTATTCACAATGGGTTTAAAAAAAGATTCATGTAAATGTCTTTTTACAATTTTTTTGTTTGCCAGAAAATCAGTTCGCCAGTCCATCAGTTTATGTTCCCATTAAGTGATACACATCTTTCAATGTTTAATTATTGATTTTCCTTCATGTAATCGGCTCATCCTGCTGGTTTACCTGATACAATATCCTAAAGATAAGGTTTCCATGGAAACCATGTCGCCTGTGTATTCCATTCCATAATGCCGTGTTTTTCATCGCACTTTGAATCCTTTGATGATATACGCACTCGTATGTCTGGTCTATTAATGTAATGAATAAACTCCCCTGTCACTTATCAATATTATGCATCTGTATGCTGTACTGTATTTGAGTTTGAGTGCATAATATTGCACAAATTTGATTTAAATAAAAAATTAGAGATAGACTAGTGAAATGTATCTTCTTGTTTTATCTCCTCGCTGCAGGCCAGATGGGACACTAACTGAGGTATGGATGCGACGACTCGGTCCCAAGTGAGTTGTGACTCTTCTCATTTGCATATACCATCCCCATCATCGTCATCATGTGGGCTATGCGCAGACAAGATACGGTGTCGACGTACGAGGAGGTTGAGAGCCTGCACAGCCACCAGGTTTCAACGCTCAATTCGGTGGAAGGCAGCAGCTGTCCAAGTCGGCTTGAGAGCATCGGCGGGAGCTCCTCGGGCAGTCTCGATCACAGCTTCCCGCTGAATTACATCGGCCACTACCCAGTGGCTTTCTCCTTCCACGATGACGGTAATCCGGATCGGAGGATCCACCAGGAGCTTGTGTCACCCGGCTCCACGGACTCGTCCTCGCACGCCAATTCTATGAGCTACTCACTGACTCCATCCGATGTTCGAACAGCAAGCCCCCCAGAGTTGAACAATGAGCCCGCGGAAGAAAATATCCAAGGTGGTGTCAACGCCAGTGTTGCCAAATGGGTGAATCAGTCATACGTGCAGTCGCCTGGCTATGACAGGGATAAAATGGGATCACATCTCAAAGTTGACAGCAATAAAAGTGATGCGCAGTCATCACGGAGTGATAGTGTTGATCGTTTGGATGCCGATGCATCGCCGAGGACTTACCGTAGCATGTCGCCGTTACAAACTTTCACGAGAACGGCGAGTCTGGACAGTAGTTTCCCGCAGTTTGGTGCCCCCGGAGGGTTCGGGATGCCATGGACACCAGCTGAAAGCATGCTGATGACGCTGGGTTTTGGTACCATGGATATCGGAATCCCGGAAAGGTTTCTGCAGTCGTGGCGAGACAATATCATTCAGAGGCGCATCGGTGAGCTGAATCAGATGATGACGCATAATCGTGGGGGAGGACAGCGCCTCCCGCGAGGACAGAGCAACGCTTCGCTCAGCAGACAGGCCTCGGAAGCCGACAGTCTGGATGATTTTAGGATTAACACTCGACCAAAACATTCCCCACCTCCTCCCATACAAGAAAAAAATGAACAAGAAAACGAACAACCCCGCAAACCTCAGGTACATGTAGAACATCCTGCCGAACCAAAAAAAGATGTTGATAAAAGTAGTGCTCCTCCTCAGCCTACAGATAAGCAAAAACATATAGAAAAATTGAACTTGATGCGGAAAAGACTGAAGAAAGCGGCTACTGTGAGTGGATTTAGCTCTCATTTGTTGCGACAAAGTTCATCGCAGCCTAGTAGTTCCAGTACAAGTCCCTGCAGTACCCCTGAACTTCAGAGAAGACAGAGTCTGCCCAATGGGAAAAAATATGTCCACATACGAGGCAGCGAGCGGGGCAGTGCTAGAGAACGTCGCCGGAAATTTATTAACCGCCAAAGTTCCTTGCCGATCTCCCTAGAAACCTTGCCCGAAGAGGATGAAGGGCAAAGGTCAAAACCGCAAAGCATCACAGACTCGTTTATGACACAGCGTTCAATGAGTATAGATATTGGTAATGACCCACCGACGATCCCCCAAGTTTGTGCTCTGAAAATAGTCACTGAACAGGCTAGTTTAGAACTTGCCGAAGCCAGGTCATATCTGCCCAAGCAAGAATCGAAAGATGAGGCTATAGCCGACATGCACGAAACGAAGAAAGACTTACTAAATATGGAACAATATTTAACCGTGATCAAAACCATGATTGATTCGAAAGATTCTGGAATTGGTAATGACCCTTCAAATGAGGGCAGTCCGCAGATGTCTCCGCGAACAAGCGCAAGTGGAGATGACAATTTGGGTGTCATCGCTCAGGTAGCAAAAAGTACTGAAATCAGTCAAGTATGCAAAAAAGATGTCAATCCAGCATTAGCCAGTAGAAAAGGACACCACGGAAGTGTCGATTTACCTAAATTTAACAAGGATACAGCCATGGGAGAAAAATCTGACACCTTGCCTGATTTAAGCAGCCACATCTCTGCTGGCCGGGAATCAAAGGTAGATCAAATTTCGAATCACAAATGTCAGATGAATAAAGCAGGTGCTTCAGATTCGAGCATGAAGGATAGAGCAATTACGAGGCATGGCAATACCCAAGTGACTGCGCCTCGCCTGCCCGTGAGCAGGCCGTCGTTAATTGCCATGCAAGAGGCATTCTGTCAAACTGTGGTGGAGGAGGAAGAAGCGTCCGATGATGTGTTTGAGAATCCAACAAACAAGAAGATTGATGCAAGTACAGCCATAGATAAGGATGTTGCCGTACAAACAGGCTCATCGCTGTGCTCTCCAGTGTTATCTCCTCTTTGTGCGGGACCTGGTTCACAACATGTTCTCAAATGAAATGTGGTCTATCGACAAGTCAAAATCTGATATTGATACTCAAAGTGTGACAGTAATTGCACCGGAGAGCGTACAAGTAGAATCGCGTGACCATGCTGTAAGCACTGATGATGATGCATCCTCAACAGGTACGGTAAACACTCAATATTCAGAGCTCTCTGCTACCTCAAATGCCGAAAGTTCATGGAGTCAACCACTGGTTTGTATCAGGGGCTCTAAGGCCAAAAGTTTCTCTGATGGACATGAAGCACTTGACAGTAGTACTGTGGAGATGCAAACAGAATCTGATGAACTGTCACCACTGCAACAAAATGACAGTAATGCAGAAAATAAGCACATTGATATGCATAGAACTGATTCCGCTGTGCCCCCCAAATCAGACAATCTAATAAGAAAAAATTCCCATAAAAATGTATCTTCGAATACGTTGGCCAATGAAGCAGCTGTAGAGTTGTCCAGGCATGCTGGAACCGAGACTGAATGTCGGAATGTTGGTAATGTAACCTCATCTCTGGATAATGCATCATCGCACAGTGACCATAGCTTGGATACCAGAGGTTCTGATAACGATAATGTCCGCATTGTGAATACTACTGATGATGAAGCCGATAGGAGGATCAGTTCCGGGTTAGATTCTAATCAAAGTGGAGATTTTAGGGATGAGGATGAGACGCGACACGATCGGAGACCCGGAAGCGATAATTCACGCAGTTCGCAAGAAAGCAAGCCGGATACAATACTTAGTAGGGTAACACATCGTAGCAACAGTCATTCCAGCACAGCAAGTGCTCGGATAAAGCGTAGCGCTCAGCATTCCAACCAGAGATGCGACGAAAGTGATCAAAATGATAGTGCCGGCGACAGGAGTGCCGATTCCGTACAAACAGGATCTTCCTACTCGACACAGTCCCACGAGATAACGGCGCCACCTATGTCCCACACGGGCAGTGGTATATTTCAGTACATGAAACATGAAAACGACATTCCGGAAGTGCCCAAAATCAAAGCCAGTGTCGTGAGTTCAGATGTCGGACGGCAGTATGAGGCCCTCTTGAGGAGTGCCCTGGAAAAAGAGAGAACGAGGAAACACCTAACTGTAGCAGAGACACTGCATCTTGCAGTTGTTAAGTTGGAGTCACTGGTCAAAAAACAACAGTTGTGCATTCATACGCAATTGAACAATGACGTGCAAGCACAAGGTACTGCGGGCGCCTGCAAATTCTGCGACGTGAAGCGGAATTTCCCAGCAAGTAGGAAGCGGTTTTCTCAGGATTTGCAGAAGAGGAATTCGCTGAAACCGGATGTACCGGTACTCACGAAACAAGTGCCCGTGTCTGACAATAAGCAAGAAGGGCATCGAGCCATAGCAAGAACACATTCTGCACCAAATGAGCTGATGCAGAGAGTTTATAGTCAAGAGAAGGGGCCAGTTGGACTAGAAGCGAGGGTTAATTCAGTGTCATCAGATTTCAGTGATGCTCTGATGAGCGTCACAGGTGATAACCTCTTTATTGATCTTGACCAGGTGTCCGAAGAGTTGCCCTCTGACCTGAAATTTTCAGGAATCACTGTTGCAGATGTCAAATCCATCCAAGCATTCCATGTTTTAAATGACAGTGAGAGTCTCTCACTGCCTGAAGGCGAGAGCATAGATAAAAGCAAAGAAAATAAAGACAAGCAGAGGGAATCAAAGGAATCGTCAGTGTTACAAAAGCGGCGTAGCCTCTTTGCTCGTTCAAGTAAAAGTGGGTCACGGTTGATGGCTAAAAGCACTTTCCGAGTTGATTCAGTGAATTCAACAAAGGATAGTGAACAATCAAAAGACACATTAGAGCCACCTTCTTTTGATTCTGTGAAGGAATCAAATGATAAACTAACAATACCTAATTCTCAACTTCAAGTAGTGCCACAAAAACTAACTGACAAGAAAAGCTATCAGAAATCACTTGACATTGATTTCGCTAATACAAAGCATCCAAAACAAGGATTTATATCCAGTATATCACTTGATGAGTCGATGAAGGTCATTAGCTCAAGTACATCAAAGGTTGGTGCTGACCTTGTGCCAGAAGAGAAAGGCATCTTTCCCAGTAAGAGTGGAAGCTGTTTCATTGTGGTTGATCCATGTCAGAAGGCACAGCATACTGGTGATAGAAACGAAACCGAAAGTAATGTGACAGGAACCTCTTGTGACCCTACCCAAGGTGGACTCCAGAAATGTGGCGAGGGTACAGAGCCCAATCGTCTGGGTTCCACAGAAAGACTTGCAGAGCCTCTGGCAGTTCCTCCATGTTCTCCGTATCAGAACCTGACACCCCAACTGTCTCAGAACTCCAAGTTGTCGCCACCGTTCTCTCCTCACTCGAACCAATCTCCAAATTCTTCATTTGGTGCGATATCATCGCCCCCTTTGTCACCGAATTGCAAAGCCACCGCACCGACCTTCACCCGTGGCCAAGGTGGGGATTCCCCCCTAGGAAGACACCTGATGACACTCAGCGTATCGCCCACCGTTCATCTCGGATCACCTTCACCACCTCCAGAAGTAACTGTTGAATTTAATGCCACTTCCGCCCGTCAGAACTCTCTCCCACATCTCGATCCCGTCAGCCCCACGGCAGACCAACCGCATTCGAAGTTTCGATCTGAAATCTTTCTCCAGCTACCCGAACAGCCAGACTCGACCAGCAGCGTAGGAAGCATCAGCCCGTTTCCCATCATCAGAACGCCCGTCACACCTAGAAAACTGGAGTGCTCGCCCTCGTTTGACGAGCTCTGCGACAAAGCCGAGACAATGATCACCAACTTGCAAGGCATGATGGGACCTGGATCGAATCTAACTGACAACAGGCTGGCTTCGCAGGCCTTCTCTCCGATCCAAGAACGTGCGAGCATAAGCCCTGACCTGGGAAGCAAAGAACCAGATAGCTTTTCCTTCAAACCGATAGACACGCCCGAAAACAGGTACAGTTTGTACGTCTGTATTTGTTGCCAGTTTAGTACACATGTACTTTGATGTCATGTCATGTAACTCTGGTATATACTAGCAATGGGGTTGTTTGTTGTCACCCTGGATTAGATTGTACTGCATTACCATCAGTGTTGTATCCGAGACCACAGGTTCAAAGACCGAGGCCGCCCCAAGACACAACCTTTCCATAAGGTTTGTACACGTGACTCGGACCGAGACCGAGACCGAGGCCACCAGAAATTGGCCTTGAGGCCGGCCTTGGATACAACACTGGTTAACATTGTCTCACACTGTGGTCTAGCATGTTGCAATATATGGTGAGGTTTGACAGGGTACACTAGCAAAAGAATTTGGGAATATATATAAATGTTTACTTTCTCACCGTAAGTGTTTCCCCCACACCTCCACCCCTCTACACACACCCACACACACACACACACACACCAAAACTAGTAATAATACTTTTGTTTAAAGTTTAAATATTTGATGTGAATTTGAGAACATCTTTAATTCATTTCATGTCCTTAGTTAGATTTATTACTTACATGTATTATAATTGATATTTCTACCTCTAAAAAGAGAATGCACATAATGTTCGCACACACAACACTTTGACATGAGGTTTACATAGCCAAGTATGTATGTTTGTTTGTGTGGTATTTTTGTGTTAATGTGTATGTGTTTGTATTGTGTGTGTGTGTATGTGTAATATCATTAATACATGTAGCTTCATGCAGCAAGTTTTAGATTTAGATATA
>JZLH01S0442468.1:83311-85811 GCA_001188425.1 Eucidaris tribuloides
ATAATAGATGCAGTCAGAGACCAGTCTGCGTGCCAACTTAGAGACCATGGAGGCTAGCCTGAATGACCTAAGGAGCAAGAAACAGGTATGTGTAACACTGGTGTTCAGTTTGGGGTGGGGGGACTTGGTGTGGCACTGGAACCCCCATCCCCCATGGAAATTGAACATTTGTACACATCAAAGTTTGACATTGTTTAACTCATTGAGGATCAAGTTCAAGATATCTCAGGCTGGCGTCTATGGAAAATGTGTGATTTATCAAAAACAAATTTTCTTCAAAGGGTTAAAATGTAGCTTCCGCAATGTTGAACAATGTCTTTTAACTCCCAACGTATAAAGCATTTTTAAATTTATGCTATTTGCCGTTTGATGTACGTGCAAGTGGATTTTTTTTTGTGGCACATTAAGTTTTGCAAATTTTGTGCACAGGTGTATAAGCATGAAGTCATAAATACGACAAAATTGTTTACTATCTGCAGTGTGTCAAAACGAGCGTAATGTGACAGTAATATTGTGCAGTCAGGTTCGTGGTCTTGGCTAGTCTAGCGCACAACTGTTGCAAACAGTCGGCCAGACAGAATGATCAGGGGCATATCTAGAATTTCCAAAATGGAGTGGGTACTGAGCAGGACCTGACAAGCAAAATCCACTTGAAAACAAAAATTGACCTGTTGTTGCCCTTTTCTCTGTCCCCCCCCCACCCCCTCCTTCTTGTTTTTTTTCTTGTTGGCATATTTTTAGGCCAACAAATGTTAAGCACAGTTGATTTCGGCCCTGTGGATCCCTCACTGATGATCACATGAACCCACTGGAGACGATTTGATTTCACTGAAACACGCATTTTACATAGACCCCAAAACAAGTTGACTCATAATTAGTCTTCAACGGGTTAAATATGGTATTTATTTGACTAGTCTAAGAGTATTATGTCAGCATTATACTAAAATAGGCCTTGAAGGGAAATGGCAGAATTTGGAAAATTCAAAAGGTTAGTGACATCATGCAACACTTGAAAATGCCTCAGAACAAATCGAGTTTGAAAGACTATTACCAGCTGTTCACTAGCAGATTGATCTCCCACCTGCGAAGATTTCGTAATTGTTACTTAACGAGAATCTAGCCATAAACAAAGAGCAATCTTATCTTGCGTCTAGGATAAAAAGAAGCCTCATAAAGCCACACAGCAGTTCCATGCTACTAGGATATTGACACTTGTTTTTTAAACTCCACCCGGAACGTTGCACTACAACATTTCACAGGAGAAGCCTTGCATAGTTTACTTGATTCCAGAGTAGTATCAGCCCAAGTTGAGGACTACCCCCAATCATGTCATTTACCTTTAATTCAGTTTCAAATAATTCTAAAATCAAGTAGACAGTTTTAGGTTTCTGCTGCATTTAGATATTCTGTACAACTTCAGAAAATTTACTCTCACTTCAGAAATCTTAATAATATTGGAATAAAATTTAAAATGTTAGAAAGGGGTTTGTACACCACACTTTTCTCTAACAAACATGTGTAAAAACTCCACTAAATGGTATTTCCATAATCGTAATGCTAATTCCGACCAAGTCACTAAATTTTAACACCATGTGCAATTTTTCTTCTGAATCTTAACTCCACATTGACCTAACATAGTGTACACTCAATTGCCACCCTGTAGAATATGCCAACATATGTACATTCAAATTTCTGAAGACTTGACTGTATTTATTGAATAATCTGTAGATGTGTTCTGTTGAGTTTAATGAAATCTTTGCTGTTATCCCTGGTTCACCTTTTTGCCCCTTAGTCCCTAGGGCTGTTACAATGCCTATAACACTAATGCCCTTTTGACAGGCAGTTGAAACAGGGTTACAGCCTTTCAAAAGGTTTGTAATTTGCTGTGCTTTTGAGTTCAATTCCTTCAGGCTTGCATTTACGTACTGGCATTGTGAGGCGCAAAATTTAATCACATAAAAATGTCTACTTCTATCAAATTACTTCTGTCAGTTCCTACATTGCCTTTTGTGGTTGAGGTACATTGTATGACAGAAAATGTGCGCATATCAATTAACCCTAAGTTTGAAAAGCATTGATTGACGTATTCCATTGTGTTGCCCAGGCCTCGTTGAAATGATCAACTTTTCACAACATCTCTTTCATGTCACTGGGGTTTTTTTTCAATACATCGTCATGTATCACACGCAATACCTTCATTTTGCATGCAGAGTGCCATCGAGGAGCTAAAGACGTTACATGAAGCCGTCAAACGGAACAAGGGAGACATCCAACAGGCGGAAGAGATTGCCAGGCAAAGCGTCGAAAGGGCGGATGGTATAAGGTGAGATGAACATGTGATTGTGTCGGAAAAGGTTGATGGGGAAGACATTAATGTTGATGATGATGATGGTGGTGGTGATAATGATGACGACAATGAAGACGAGGAGGAAGGTGATTCTGATGAAGAGGAGGAGGATGGTGATTGTGATGATAATGATAGTGATGAAGATTATGAGGA
>JZLH01S0442468.1:90811-121277 GCA_001188425.1 Eucidaris tribuloides
GATTCCTGAGTCATTTTATCATCTGTGCCATGAGCACTTTGGTGGAGTTCAGCCCATTATCAAATGTCATCATGTCGTCTTCTGCTTCTTTGTCTTCTACTTCTTCTACTTTCTCTACTATTTCTTCTTCTTTTCTTCTTCTTCTTCTTCTTCTTCTTCTTCTTCTTCTTCTTCTTCTTCTTCTTCTTCTCCTTCTCCTCCTTCTTCCATGTATTTCCTTCTTCTTTCTTCTTCCTTTTCTTTTTCCTTCCTTTTCCTTCTTCTTTCTTCTTCCTTTTCTTTTTTCTTCTTCTTTCTTCTTTATCTTCTGCCTTCTTTCTCTTCTCCGTTCTGTTTACTTCTTCCTCCTTTCTTCTTCCTTCCTTTTCTTTCTTTTTCTCCCTTCTTTCTCTTCTTCCTTCTTCTTCCTTCTTCCTCTTTCCTTCTTCCTTCCTTCTCTTTTTCTTCCTTCTCCTTCTTTCTCTTCTTCCTTCTTCCTTCTTCCTCTCTCTTCATCTTCTTCTTCTTCTTCTTCTTCTTCTTCTTTTTTTTCTTTTTTTCCTCTGCTATTACTTCTTCTTCCACCTGGAATGAAATAATATGCACACACACAAATATTTATTTTTAGTTATTTTCTGTCATTTTATTTTTCTCTTAATATGTTGGTTCACAGGTCTGAGTTGATGGTGTTAGAGTATCAGCGAGATCAAGCCAGGAGGGAATTGAAGGACTTGGAGGAGGGTATATCAGCCAGGAGAAGCCCAATCATCGGCAGCAAGGAGTCCCTGGGGCCAGAGAGACGAGTGGTAGCAGAGCACCTACCTGGTGTTGGTTTGTCGGCAGAAGAGGTAAAAATTTAAATGAATTATTATATCAATAACTGTGTTATTTTTGTTTTTATATTATTCAGAGAAATGTTACATTCCAGGGTCAAAAATCAAATCACAATTTTTCAATAAAAGTGAAAAGGATCAATAGAAATAAAAGGATTGAAAGCAGTCCTTAACCCATTAAAGACTACGAAGGAGATATTTTGGGTTGGGGTCTATGGAGAATGTGTGTTATCTTGATATAAGATCATCTCCAGTGGGTTGATTTAGTGCACAATGATACTAAAATCAAGTACATTGGCCATGGATTTTTCTGTTAAAGATTGGTGAAGATATGTTTCTTGAAAATTAGTTACTGTCGAAAATTGAAGATTTGTTGTGTTCCTTTCCATGGATTCAAGTTCTATCATGATCATACATGTACTTTAATTCAAGCCATGTAAATACATGCTTGGTTTTCCTTTATAGGTAAACAAATTCAAGACAAATCCTTCAAGCCTTGATATACACTCTGGCCAGTGTATATGTTGGTATATTCAATTCATTTGTGTTTGAGGCATTTCTTGTCCCAATCTTGTCACTTCCTAGCCTTTTGACAAGGCCCTCTCGCTGTATTACGGGCTGGCGAAGCGAGCCCAGCCGAGCGTGCAGCGTGAGGGCCTTTTGAGATCTGATTCCAATTCTTATGTTAGACCTTTGAATTACCGAATTTTGCTACCCTATTTTGGGTAGCAAAAATCAACCAATCAGCGTGTCTGTCTACTTGATCCTACGTTGAATATGCAATCATACTAGACCATGTTCGTACAGTGTACTGTTGCTGTAACACGAAACGATCTGGAAGCATTCACTATTTCATTAGGCGAAGTGATTCACAAACGCAGATTTTTGGCACGCCAAATTGGACCTTACGAAACAAAATTTAAAGAAAAATGCTTCAAATACTGTGTTCAAGAAACAATGAACGTGTACTAATTTGGTGTTTGATGGTATATGTATTGTAGTAACCAACACTGAAGGAATTTCTTTCAACCCACCGAATAGTTGACAAGTCCAAGACAGGGGATCGTAGCACGCAATTTCATTGGTTGATTCGAACAGAGATCGGTCGTTCCTGTGGTCATGAATAATAATTACTTTTCGGATGCCAAGCAGATCTCAAAAGGCCCTCGCGCTGCCGCGCTCGTCTGGCTCGCTTCGCTCGCCCATAACAGCGAGAGGGCCATGTCAAAAGGCTAGTCACTTCCCTACAAGAAAACAATATTGAAAAAAAATAGAAATAATTCTGAAAAATAATTTTTATGCCGTTGGAGATGATTTGATTTGATTATTCTCCATAGACCCCAGCCCAAGATACTGTATACGCCATATATTTCGCGTCCAGATATTTTCGCGATTTTATTTTCGTGATTTTATTGTATTTGCATTCACTTTGTACAGAAATATCAGGAAGAGTTAAATGACACTTTTTACAATGAATTTCCACCCTTCTCTTCCAGATCATGGATCTCGTTAGAGAAAGAGATGAACTGAAGGTCAAGGTCAGAGGCGGCGAGACCATCACCGCAGAACGCAACGAACTTGAAAAGCAGCTGAATCAAACACAACAGGAACTATTTGAGAGTCAGAAATCTACAAGAAATAAAGTGGAAAAATTACAAGGAGTAAGCTATAATTGTTTCAAGATACTTTTATAATTGATTTTCTCTCATGTATGTTTTCAGAGCAAACATTATCGTATTGATTAAAATTTTATTTTATTTCATCAAATCAAATCAATGCATAAGTCTACAGATTTCAGTACAACTAAAGTATACTGTATACGCTGTATATTTCGCAGTGGTTTTATTTTCGCGAATTTTGTGACTCAACACACGCACAAATTTTCACTTCCTTGTACTTCTGTAGAAATTGAATGAAATACAATGAAATTGACTTGTTAAAATAAACTCTCGCGAATTCCCCATCCTTAAATCGCGAAAATATATGCATGCAAAATATATGGTGTATACAGTCATATTGTTATTGGAGTGGTGGTACACTACACGCAAAAGTAGAATACAAATAAATGATGAGATACGTGCAGATTTTAACCATTAATTTGCAAGAAGGCTAAATTATCGAAAAGCAAAAATAAAGTAACTATACATTCATGACGCTGATCATTGGGTTATGGTGCAGGAGACTGGTAATGTAAGCAATTGGCTTCAGAAGTTAGCGACATCAGTGAAAAGAAAAGAAAAAAAAAAAAAGTATATCATCCCTTTACAGCCAGAAAGTACTAACTTTGTTGGCCTTTAAAACAATAAAATAACTATTAAAGCCATACTAAGTCAACAATAATACCTTTCTTGCTCTCATGGTGTACTGAGTTAAAGACATAGGCTAACATTGTGGAACTTCAATTAAAACAGTTGTCAAACTGTGATATCTGAGCGACATAGTACTGCTTAAATGGACAAATAAACACCCTAGAATACAAAAGTTTAGAAAGCTATGCTGCCACTGGCAAGATATGCATGAGTGAACAATTTTCACTGCCGTGGAGTATAAAACAGCATAGATCTACACACAGAAAGTCTATGGGAAGAAATGGGCATGGTGAATTCGGTCAACCTAAGTACTCGTAGGTTTTCACTTTTTTGAAGCACTAAATAATTATTTTAAAGTGATAGGCTAACATTGTGGAGCTTCAATTTAAAAAAATTGTCAATTTTGAAATCTGAACTACATAGTAGTATTCATATGGACAAATAAACACCCTAGAATAAAAAAGTTTGGAAAGTTATACTGCCAATGGCAAGTTATGCGTGAATAAACAATTAACACTCGGGGCGAGTTTAAATAGCCTAGGTGTACACACAGTAAGTCTATGGGAGAAAACGGGCAGGTGAATCCGATCAACGATTTTCACATTTTTAAAGCACTAAATAATCATTTTGAAATATTATTTTTTTCAGGGCGTCATTTTTAGACCTTATCGAAGACAATGGTAGCATGGGGAATCATGTAGCTCAGATTTTTTTAACTGTGGTAAATGTTAGCCAGTACCTTTAAGATACAATTTTTTTCAGGGCTTTATTTTTAGACCTTATCAAAGACACATGGAGGATTATGTTGCTCACATGTTTTAATGCTGTGGTCATTGTTAGCCTGTGGCTTTAATGCCTTTCTGGCTCTGAACAGATGTTATGAAGGCTCTTTGAAACCAAAGTCTTAAATGTCAAGGTCATTAAACATAGACTCACATTAAAAAAAAGTAACAAAATATGTTTTGACAGGACGGTCTATTCACGGATTTCTGTCACAACAACATGGTAAACATTCATGTTAAGGCAATTTCCAGTCTCGTGGCGAAATATTTTGAATGAAAGGTGGAGTAGTCAGAGGAATAGATCAGTGAAAGTTTTGGGAAAATGAGACTGTATAAATAAAGATATACATTCTGGAAAATTCCAAAGATCTGGGAAGCGTTTCATGAAGAGTTTTGTCAGTGATTTGCACTGACAACTGTTATAAGCTGCCAAAATCCTTGTATCTGATTGGCTGAGAGCAAATCTATTGGTTAAAATCACCAACAAAACTCTTCATGAAATGCTTCCTAGTACAAAATTAAATTTCCAGTTGGACAATTAAAGTCAATATCAATTTCAAAATCAACAGCACTGTGACATTTACTGCGAGCAACCTTCCATTTGTGTAGTGCACAAAATATCACGAAATGTGACCTGTCACCATGGTACCCTGATAAAGTTGCACATCTTATAAAACATAAAAGTAGAAAGAAAATTATTTTGAGTGAAAAATATAAATAAATATTCAAACTTTTGCAACATGTGTAAGTCGAAAAACTTTTGATTTCTGAAGACTCTTCACTTTCATATTCTACATCCCAGTTACATTATTTTGTACTTTCCTTATCTTTGGGGTGCACGACTTTATCAGGTTGTTGTGGTGACAGGTCACAATTTTTTTATTTTCATAATTGTATAGGCCTGAACACACTTCATTTAGGAAATAACTTAAGTAAAGTGTTAGTGTTCAGATAGAATTAAGAGTTAGTAACAAATTTGTGCATCAAACTCAAATAGAAAGTTGCTCATACAGAATATTACAGTGTTGACAGTTTATGATTATTATCATAATTTTTAAAACTTAGTGCCTTTTTTTCACATTTACCCAATTCTTCTCATACTTTCACTAACGTGTAACCCTGAAGTTTTTCTGCTTATTCAAGGCAACTTGTTATCAGCCCTGGGATTCCCTTTTAAAATGCCCTTGAACACAATGTTCAATCTCTGATAGAGATACTTAAACCAGTGCTTACGGAAACCAGATATAGTATGTGTTAAGTTATGTGGATAACAGAATCTTGTAGGCAATGGGTTAAAATCATGCCATAGTCACGAAGTTGTACATTGAATCTGTCATTGAACATGCACTCAAAAGTGATCAATCCTTGACATTCAAAACATTCTATTATCAATTTCTTATTCAATGATTTTCTAGTAGCTTTACAAAGTGAAATTTCCTTATCCAATATATGCAGCCAATGTTATAATGATTATCAAATTAAAAGTGGCCATTACATTTGGGGTACTGCGAGGTATATTTTTGTTATAACTTTACTGTTAAACTCATGTTGGATTTATTTTTCCTGATGTCCATAACAGTTATGTCAACTGTAGCAAGAAAAATACGTCCTCACTGAAAGAAACATCCGAAAAAGCCAGAAACAGGCAAGAAACCATGATGCAGATGCCATCACTTAACACTGCGTTGGAGTAATGCAAAATGTAAACGAGGGCTACTAAAGAAAAACTGCTCATCTGCATACATTTCTCATTAATTTTTTTTCTAGGAACTGGAAGAGAGTCGAGGCAAAATTGACAGCCTGGTACTCAGTGAGTGTGATCTGAAGAAAAAACTCCAAGAGACGCAAGATAACCTGAAGACAGTGGAAAGTGATAACCAAAAGAGCCTGCAGGTACAGCATTTCAACATCCTTCCCCCCCCCCCCCCCACTCTTTGCATTAAACCTGTATCCCAAAGTGAGCCAGATTGAAGTATTATGTTTTGTCTGTCTGTCTGTTTTTGTCTGTCTGTATGTTTGTGTATCGGTTCTTTCTTGTGAACAAGATTATTGAAGTACAGCTTGAGGGATTTTAGCGAAACATCAACCAAGGATGTAACGTTGAGCGCAGATAAAATGATTAGATTCGGGTTAAATCTGTCAACGGTCAAAGGTCAATAAAACTTGCCCCAAAATGCCATCTTCTGCCTACAACTTCAGTTACGGATGCTCATTATTGATAATTTGGTTCATGGGTATAAAGACAAATATTTTAATATAGTCAGAGGGGTCAGAGGTCAAGGTCAAGGGTAGAAGGTCTAAATGTCACTTTCTACCTGTAATATCAGTTAAGATTACCCGTTTGATTCAATGAAAACGTCTGAAAATTAATGACACAAAATTTCACGTAGCTACCTACTGTAGGTCAAAAGATTTGGTCATAGGTTAATGAACTTTTTTCTGAAAGGTCATTTTCCTATTAGTTCACCGGCAATACAGCAGCAAACAATCTTCAACATATTGTAAGATATGTGGATATAATTAATGTTGGTTAATGGTTACAGGAATAACAACTCAACCAATTTTTTGGTCAAGCCACTGAGGTGGAGCGAGACGAAGCAATCGTTTGTGGTGTCTGTCTGTCCATCTGTACGTAACGTTTATGAATTTTGAACAACTCAGCAACCATGTGCCAGTTTGTTATCAATTTGGATGGTAGATGCCTTACAGGGACCTCAATGTTATTTTGGGGGTCAAAAGTCAGGTATAGGTCAAGTGAGGTCAAATGTTAAAATAAACCTGCAAGTTTCTACAAGGGTTGGTAACTTTCTTTCAAACCATAAGCCCATTTGTAACCAGTCTTGGATGGTAGATGCTTACAGGGACCTCATTGCTATATGGGGTCAGAGGCCATGTATGTGGGTCAGAGGTCTGTCAAATGTTAAAATTTACTGCCAAGTAAACCCCAAGTAAACCCCTTCTGGGGTTGGTAACTTTGTAATTTTTAGGTCATTTGCAACCAAACTTGAATGGTAGATTGCCTTACAGGGACCTCAATGTAATATTGGGGTCAAAGATCATGCAGGTAGGTCAAAGGTCAAATGACATCAAATGTTAAAATAAACATGCAAGTTTCTACAAGGGTTGGTAACTTTTTAACCATAAGCCCATTTGTAACCAAACTTTGATGGTAGATGCTTTACAGGGACCTCTATGTTATATAGAGGTCAAAGGCCATGTATGTGGGTCAGACGTCTAATGACGTCAAATGTTAAAATTTACTGTCAAGTAAACTCCAAGTAAACCCCTTCTGGGGTTAGTAACTTTGCAACTTTTAGCTCATTTGTAACCAAACTTGAATGGTAAATGCCTTACAGGGACCTCAATGCAATACAGTGGTCAAAGGTCAAATCAGGTCCAATGTTTAAATATACTTGCAAGTTTCTGTTGGGGTTGGTAACTTTTCAACTATTAGCCCAATGTATTGCAACCTCGATGTTTCATTCGGGTCAAAGGTGACATAAGTAAGTCAAATGTTAACATAATAGAGTGAGACACATTATGGCTATTCACTTGTTGTTGTTTTTTCTACATACAGGAAAAATCCCAGGCCCTGGACCAGCTCCAGACCCAGTCAGCAGCCGACTCCCGGGACCTCCAACACAAGCTGAAGGAGGCAGAGCTGCGCGTCTCCTCCCTAGAGGGCTCCCTCCTCGACAAGGACATCGTGACCACCCGGCTCCAGACCCGGATCCGGGGCCAGGGCCAGGAGGTGCTGGACCTGACCAACCGGGTCCAGGCCATGGAGAAGGAGAGGGAGACGGGGGCGAGGAACGCCTCCATCTCCAAGGAGGTGGCACTGGTGGAGCTGAGAGACAAGCTCCTGAAGGAGAAGGAGGACGAGCTGGATCAGGTACAGAAATTAACTCTTAATATGCCATGGAAATTACAGCTCTATGGACATTGTATTTATTGTGTGGTGAGACTCCTTAGGCGAGATGACCAGGGTCCAGTTACATATAACTTATTTTTAGAGAAATATCTCTGATTAAATATGAAAACTCTCTTAGGGTGATTGTACCATTTATTGTAGCATAGAAAAGATTTTTTTTTCCTCTGGTGAAAGTTTTATGCAACAGGTCTCAGGTCTTGAAAATAGAATATCTAACTCCTGAGAGCAAATATGTATGCAATGGGCACATTATGTTAGAGCGTGCATAAAATCCCTTAAGGTCAAGGAGCCTTTTTAGGGGCATTGGAATTTCTGAGGTATTAAGTGCTCTCTGTTTCAATCAAAGTCAATTTTGGAGCTTATTTGTATAAGATTTATAACCAAAATCATAACGGATTTGTCTTGAATCAAGAGTAGGGATGATATTTCTTTTTCTACAATGTTGAAATATGACACAAATGGGCATCCAGGATGGTTCCAGTGGGATGCAATACAAATGGCCATGCTACACATTAATAGGCTTCTTGAAGTTTGAATTAATAAATTTCTTGTTTTTAGAGTATGTACACCTTTTCTTTTCTCTGTAGCTGAGGAAAACCCTTGAGAAAGCCCGCATCGATGAGCAAAACAGGCAACAGGCACAGATGATGGAAAGAATGAGTCAGAAGGAGAAAGAGATTCAGGTTGGTATTTAATTTGTAAAAATTAACCATTAGACCAAATGCTTAAAGGTAAATGACATGATTGGGGTAGTCCTCAACTTGGGCTGAAACTACTCTAGAATCAAGTAAAATATGCAAGGATTCTCCTGTGAAAATCTTGTAGGCAAACGTTGACTCATTCTAAAATAAACAATGTTAATATCACTCGTAGTACGGAAACCTGCTGTGTGGTTCTCTATGGGGCTTATTTTTATCGTCCCCGGAAAAAATTAAGATACTCCTATGTTTATGCTTGATTCTCCTTAAGTAAACAAATTACAGACAAATCCTCCCAGGTGGGAGATCCACTCCTGCTAGTGTATAGTTGGTATACATTTCAACTCATTTGGTTCTTGAGGCATTTTCAAGTGTTCCCAATCATGTCACTAACCTTTAATGTATGATTCAAGAGTACTGTGCATAAATGATGATGTTTCTTAAACTGTGAATTTCTTGAAATGATTTCTTGGATGGGTGAAGTGTACGGAATGTGGAGAGTTGTTTTAAAGGAAAAGTTTTCCTCTGAAGATGAAAGGAATAGTTTACAGGAATTGTGTGAGATAGGTGATACTGTATGGGAGTGAGACATGGTGTTTGAGTGAAAACGAGATGGGGATTCTGAGAAGGACTGAGAGCTAGAGCAATGGTGAGAGCGATGTGTGGTGTGAAGCTGATGGACAGGAAGAAGACTGCTAGGATTTGATATGCATGTTGGTTTGGAAGAAGCGGTGGATCAGATGGCGAAGGCAAATGGAGTACGTCGGTATGGACATGTGTTGAGGAGGGTGCTTGGGTTTCAGGTGGATAGTCAAAGGGGAACGGGGCGACCAAAGAAGACATGGGAGAAGCTAGTGGTGGAGGAGAGTAGAAGGGTTTGATTGAGGGAGGAGGATGTACTGAATAGAGTGAAGTGGAGGGAGGGGGCAAGGGCAAATTCTGTCAGTGTGAGATAAATCCGGCCACCCCCGTAGTCAGGGACTTAACTGGATTTAACCCGTTGCCTACGAGATTCTGAAAATCCAGTAGAGTTAACACAGGACACATGCAGTTCCCATAGCCATCGGTTTAAAACCTGGATAACTACTACATGCAGAAATAAGATTAAACTCTTATTGAAAACTGTATGCGTTTCTGTCTTTGTCAGGAGAAAGATACCGAAGTGAAGGAGTTGAAGGAAAGATTACAGCAGCAAGAAGACTCAACAAGGACCTTGGGAGATCAGATGAGACAAGAAGCCGAGGAACAGGTCAGATGATGATGATTGATTAACTGATGATGATTTATTTTGAGTATTTTTGATTCAATCAAAATAATAAGTGAAGATACAATTTAATGTAATTTACTGTCAACTTTGCTCAAGTAAAATCTCTGGGGACCCCAGATATCACTTTGACCTGATGAAATTTGAGTTACAGTTTTGTACATATTTTTATGCTGCAGATGATGATATAGGGAGGTGGAGGCTAAAAGTATAATTGTACTAATACGTGGGGAAATTAAAAAAGGCAAAAAATGAGGACAATTTTACAATTTTATCTTTTTAGAAAGCTGTCAAGCACGAATCAAAAGGTTAATCCATTAAAGACCACTAAGAGTTACCACCACTTTCACTTTTACAAATAGTTTAACATAATATTTGCTCCCATTGGGACTCTAAAATATGTTCGACACAAGCAATTCAAGTTAGAAATTGACTTACAACCAAAAACTTCCAATTAAAACAGAGAAAATTGGAACTGCCAAAACTAGCTGAGATAGGTAGTAATTTGACTTGTGAAAGGTGACATATGTAAAAGTATCTGTACATACCAAACATGTTACATATAAGGACTTATATTGTGACATCATACAATGGGATACAAATTTTTTAGAAAATATGCATGGAAAAAAATAAAAGGTTATGGTAAATATGGGGGCTTATAGTCTTGTTTATCTGGGTAAATGCTGGTTCACATGACTTCATACATTATCCCCTGATCTTTTAACATTTTGAACATAACAATTCACAGATTAAGAAAGCCTTGGAGGAGCAGAAGAAGGTCTGGGAAGATAAGGTGGAGAAGGAGAAGTCAAAAGAGGCCACATCCAAGGAAGAGGAGGTCGCTATGGCAACCAAGCAACTCAACGATGATTTAAAAAGAGAGAAGACACTGAGGGATACACTCAAAACAAGCCTCAGCAATGTGAAAGAGGTATGATACATTACAATTTTAACCCATTGATGATGGTTTGATTTTGCTTTAACACACATTTACCATAGACCTTGCAATGAGATATCTTGTATCTAGTCTTCAACAGGATATAAATCTTTAGCATATTTCTTTATTCTTGGTTTTAGTGATATAATATTGATAGTGATGGAAGTTATATTATCTGATTTTTATCTTTATTTTATGAGATTTTTTACAATATATATTATACATGTATGTCATATAAAGATAACCTACCCTTAAAGATTGAGTTCGGGATTTGCAAGTCCATTACTTCCCTTCATTATCAGTACCAAACGGTAGTTTAGTACTTACAAATGGTGTGTTGAAAGTTTGAGATCCATACGTCATGAATTCATTGTTTTGTGAGAAAAACTGAAAATGATTTGTTACCAGAATATTGTTCTTTTCGCAAGTTTAAATTTTGCTCAAATTGCGAATCACGGTTATGTGTACGTTCCCATGACCAGTGGAGCACATTGATTGGTTAAACGGCTAAACTCCACGCGACCCACGCTAACGGTTGATCAGACAATGTTGGAACTAATGGAACGGCCCATGCACGTTAACGTAAATGTAAATTTTTAAGTTTTAATTTCCAGATTTTCACAAAAACTATGTAATCTAGTGTTGCACGACTACAGCATTTTAGAGAGTCGACTAGTCGCCCACCAATAGTCGCGACTCCGACTATTAGTCGACTATCGGTGTTCAACGTCTTTAATCTTGAACACACTAATAGTGTGTTCAAGATTGGTGGTGTGGGGTGCATGGGTGTCGCAGTCGGAGTCGCAGTGAGTGCAACGTATACCTCAACACATGTATGATAGCATTGCACGATTATAGGCTGATCCAAGTACATTTTGGCAGTTCTGTTTGATTTGCGATCGAAGAGAGATAGGGGATTCATTTCTGCCACAAAATGGTAGATAAATGATTGGTAGTTCTGTTCAATTTTTATGTCTTTTGACTCAGTTTTTAATACAAATTAACATGTGATAAAAAGTCGACTATTGCGTTCCGATAGTTGGAGTCGCGACTCCGTGCAGGCAGTCGCGACTACGACTTTTCGCGACTTAGTCATGCAACACTATATTCTACCCAAAGGTTCTATGACAGGTGTTTATTAATACTAATCTTCACACTGTGAACAATTTGAGCTGATTTCATTAATTTTGCCATTTTCTGGCGTGCATATCCCATACTTGTGTCTTTAAATGCACATACCCCCTGTTGTCGGCCTAAAAAAGGGGGAAGGACAAAGAGCAAACCAACAACCCTTTATTTCATTACTTAGTTCATTATGTTTGTATGGGCCTACAAAGATGTCTTTTTTTTTTGTGACAGCTTACAATGCTTGTACGGTCGTGCCTAATACAGCCCCCCATGGAAATACTGGATTCGCCACTGCTATCTGAGATAGTATGCAGTGATATTAAAAAGGTGGACATTTTTGCAAGATTCATTTTTTTTTGCACTTGAAGAGTTTAGCAAGATTTGGCATCTTTTTTTAATTTTGTGGACAGCCTAAGTACAGACAATATTGCCTCAGCAGCTATCCGCACATGCACGTACCATCCAAACCAAATCCAAACACCAAACAAAAAATCAAATGTGCAAGAACCAAAGTATAACCTTTGCAAATATAATTGCATGGTTTTATTGTGATGCAAGCATCGGCAAGTGCGAAATGCGTGAAAATTTTAACTCTGTGAAAAATTCCATGTGAACAGTTATACCGTGAATTATACGTTTTAACTGATGTACCACGTTTTGCATTCACATTTTGGTTTCTGATTTCTTTTTAAGGAGCTTGAAAAGCTGCGAGACGAAAACTTGGCTGCCGGCCGAGAGAAAGTAGAAGCCGTGTCCAAGGCAAGAGAAGAGTCGAGACAGGAGATACAGACACAGCTAGATCAGATCAGGGAACAAATGGCTGAGGTAAGAGATGAACTGTGGTTCAGCAGTAAAACTAAGAATGAGTTATACTGTATACGTCCATATATATATTATATTTTGCTTCAAGGCGAGGAATTCGCGAGGTTATATTTTCACGATTTTATTGTATTTGCATTCACTTTGTACAGAAATGTCAGGGAGTGAAAATTTTTGCGTTCAGTAAGTCGCGAAATTCGCGAAAATAAAACCACCGTGAAATATTCAGCGTATACAGTATTCTATAAAACACAGCTATCCCCTCGCTTTAGTATGCATTATTAATAAGGGTTGTGGAAGTTTTTTTTCCACCTGTTTGTTTTTCACTGAGTACTGTCCAGTTCCGTAGATAAACAAAATCACGGGACACTTCTAGACCTCCAAAGTAGTTGTGACTAGTTTTCATCTATTTTTGGACACTAAAAGGCAAATCTACAAAAAGTACTGATCGAGATGGATGCCATAAATCTCTACATATCATTTTGTTGCATTACTCATTATATACCCAGTTGGCATGAATTCATGGACAGTGTTAATTATTAACTTACAGTTGATTTATGGTTTATCAATAAAGTTATGGGTGTGACTCAATGATCATTGCTACAGATGAACAACATTTGTGACTTTTTCAACCCCTTTGATTAAAAAATCAAAACATTTTTCATTTTGAGATTCAGCCATCTGTTTTTCTTATTTCTTTTTGTATATAAATTGATTGATTGATTGATTGATTGATTGATTGATTGATTGATTGATTGATTGATTGATTAATCGATCGATCGATCGATCGATTTGTTTATTTATTTTGCATTTATTTATTCATTCATTATTTTATTTTCATTTTTTATCTAGCTAGTTAGTTAGTTATATAGATATTGATACAAGGGAGTACTGCCACACAATAAACTAGTTTGTTTTTAGCAACAATAGTACATGTATGTATTTGAATAGTTTGAATGTGTGTACACTCCCGGCTTCTGAAGGTTTAATTAGATCATGATAAGATTTAAATCAAATTGAAGTGAATTGAATTGATAACCCAACTAAAATGAACATGCATATACTTACATGCACATGTTGAATTACAACATAATTACATAATCAGTAATACTTATAGAAGGTACATGTACAAATGATTGAATGTATGATGTGAACTAGAAATAGCATTCTTGCTAATTGGAGTAAGTCCATGCTCATAAATACAGACTTAGTATGACCATTGGAAAATTCTTAACACAGTTACATGGAGATAGTAAAGTGACATTAGAATAACATTTTAAATGAATTACAGATACTACAGGAAATGCATTATGAGTATAACACAGCAGGGATAACCATGCATATTTCATTGTCAAGTATATATTACCTTGAATAGGGGACCATTGGCTAGATTTCCTAATCAATACCTTACTACTGTTTTTTTTTTATTTCCCCCTTTGGAGATATTCCAATTAACTTTGTACTGTTATGAAATGCTTCATCAACTGCCTATCATAATTGAAAACAGTTGGTTGCTAAGGATGGCTAGAAAGCATAATCATCATTTTATTGCGATATAGATATAGCTGCGGTATTTTATGACTGTGCACCGGACACGGCTTATTAACATAATGGACGTTGTACTGCCATAAAATTCATCATATATTTTACCCTAATCTCATAAATAAGCCTATACAGATGTCGATCTGCACCAAAAAAAATAGTAATTGGCTTGAGTGTCAACATATACCATATACTTGAACAAACAAAATACAGTTACCAGGTGAGCAGTGAGCTTTGTAAACAGACTTTATCTGAAGTAGCTTGTCTTTTGTGTTTGTTGTAGTGCCGGTAATGAGATTGTACTTGACATATTTCTCAAGGTGTTGTTATCTTGTTTGTGCATCAACAAGGTGGCTGATGGAGAGCTTTTTTTTTTCTTGCACAATGCCATTTCAGCTTTTGGAGAGGAAAGCAGTTTAGGATTCTCAACTCAAACTTGAGGAGCTTACAATTGTATGGGTGCTGCAGTGTGTGATTATTGTCCAATCACTGTGGATTTATAGTGTGATCGGGTTTTTAACAACTCAAGGAGGCCTGGTTTTTCAGTGTTATTTGGACTATTGGAAAAGTTAAAGCTTCGCAACTCAAACTTGAAGAGCTGACAATTGTATAGGTGCTGCAGTGTGTGGTATAATTGTTCAATCATTCCAGATTAGTGTGATCTAGTTTTTCAACAACACAAGGTAGTGGCTCGGTTTTTCCAGTGTTCTTTTGACTTTGGAATGGATTATTCGGTCAGTTAAGTTTTGCCAATTGGGCTGTGTAAAGCCATGGAAAGCTGAACGGCTTGTTTTGGTTGTGATCCAGTTCGTGGATTTTATTCAGGCTATACACATATGTTGTTGACAACCAGAAAGGCGCTAATGCCATTGACTTCTCACAGTGATAGTACACTTCTGGCTTTCAGTAGACGATATCAACTGTGCCACAAGGGCACTAATGCCATCGACTTTGTACAGTAATAGCACCCTCCTAGCTCTCACTGTCTCATGTTGTTGACATCAGCTATCATGCAGGTAGATTGGAAGTTTTGTTGATTTTGTTGATTCACAAAAATGAGCTCCAATACTTCTGTTCATTGCGGATAATTTTCATTGATTTCCCTATGATATATAGGGCAATAAGCAATATCAAAGTGTATTCATCTCTTTGAAACTGCTGCAAAATCGTGTGTTGCACGTTCGTGATTATTTATGGTCAAATTCTTATGAAAAGGTTTGTCTTTGCATCACTGTTATTACTAGCCATAGATTGATGTTTGGCCAAGTGTTTTTCTACAAAGTTAAAGTGCTGTGAAGTGGATTAGCTGCTACAATTCTGCTTCTTATAGCTGTGATCATATCTATTGAAATTACAAGGGATTTCATATTTTGTTGTCATCAGCGAAGATGATTTGATATTATATGGTGTAAGACAGATTATTGAAAATCTATTCCTCAGTCGGATATTATTTTTTACCCAAACTTATGATGGGAAGTGTTGAGGATTTTCTTCACATGCTGGTAGTAGCTGTGCAAGCTATGAAAGTAAGTGATGCAGTGGTTTCATTGTGAAATGATGTAAATTTCTACTTAATTTTTATGATATTTATTTTAGCAATATTTTTGTAACACCTTTATCATCTTCATCATCATTATGATTAAAGGTTAGTGACATGATTGGGAACACTTGAAAATGCCTCAAGAACCAAATGAGTTGAAATATACACCAACTATACACTAGCAGGAGTGGATCTCCCACCTGGGAGGATTTGTCTGTAATTTGTTTACTTAAGGAGAATCAAGCATAAACAAAGGAGTATCTTATTTTTTGCCGGGGACGATAAAAATAAGCCCCATTGAGAGCCACACAGCAGGTTTCCGTGCTACCAGTGATGTTGACATTGTCTATTTTAGAATGAGTCAACGTTTGACTACAAGATTTTCACAGGAGAATCCTTGCATAGTTTACTTGATTCTAGAGTAGTTTCAGCCCACGTTGAGGACTACCCCCAATCATGTCATTTACCTTTAACATCATTATCATTGTCATCATCAGCAGCAACATCCTCATCACCATCCTTATTGTCAATCATCATTATCATCATCAACATGATTATTATCATTACCAACATCATTTTTATAGTCATTAGCATCACCATCATCAACATAATCATATTTTTTTGCTTCTTCTTTGATGAATACATTTCAAATGACCAATTTCATAAATGTTTATATGACCTGTAGACATACAAAATAATATTGTGAGGGTACATGATAGTATTGCATTCACACCCTTGCAATAATGATTGCGTTCAAGAACTGTATATCGTCTTTATCCTGTTATCATCATGTTGTCTTCATCATCAGTGTTATCCCAAGAGTATAATCATCAATCTGGTAGTTGTTATTCAATATCATTAGTCACATTAACTCTTCCAGTACCACACACAGTATATCTCATACAAAATTTATGAAGTTCGGTCGCATTGGTGTTGAGAGGGTTAAAGCAGGTTTATTTTTGACAATTTTTTACTGACCGCAGGAGAAGGTGAGAGAGACGGAGAGACTCCAGCACAAGCTCAAGCAGCAGGATGAAGAGTTGACCCAGCTGAGGTCAGAGATCAAAGGTCACAAGCAGCGAGAACGGGACACCTCCTCCTCCCAGAGCAGCATGGATCAGAGCTACAGGAGCATCGTCGTAGAGCTGAATGAAGAATGCCGGAAGACGGCCAATCTGGTCGGCTCCACGGCGAGAAAAGTCCCCATATTTAATAGGTGAGGTTTTTGTTGATGATTTAAAAGTGTGAGGTGGATATTAGATTTTCTGTATCAATTTTCGGTAATCATTGCATGGCCGGCAGAAGGGCCTAAACACTAAATTGTTTCTAACTTGAAAACCATTGGCTCTTTTTATATATAGAACTCCAGTATGTAACTCTGAAGCGGTCTCAGAAAGAAGACCACACCCAGTGAAGAAGAAAGTGGCCTCCTAAGGAGGATACGGCAAATAAGGCAATATTTTTCAAATTAGTGAAAATTTACTATTAAAGCCCTTCTGCCGGGAACATATGCTAAGGCCCCTCTGCAGGGCACAAGACGTAATGTTCTGCACAAGTCAAATTCATTTTTTGCTCACCAATAAGTACTTTTCTGTGATTCTTATCAATAAACATTATCATGTCCCTAATTTAAATTCATTGATTCGTAGTTGGTTCCCTTCACATGACAGCACATCCACCGGCTGGTTATCTTCTGAATGCTACACAAACATGCATAAGTCAATGACAACAGGTTAGCCAATTATTCATGAGATTAACAATGAGAAAAATCAATATCTTAACATAAGAGTGCCATGAGAATGAAGTATCAAGTCCAAGCTTTTTTTATTTACAATGATTAGGAAGTACTTCTTTTTAGTGACATAGTTATTGCAATAATCCTTGATGGCTATAACTGCACCTTTAAATGCTCTTAAATTAATGTAGCACACAGCAATTCACCTGTTAATGCTTAAAAAGTTAAACCTTTTTGTGACTGCATATCCATTATTTATTCTTGAAGTTCCATAACAAATCATCTCATCGTAAATGTAATTTTCCCCTTTTCCATTTGTCCGTTTCAGTTCCAGGGGCGTCAAATCGGACTCGTCGGCTGTGAGTGGCTCCCCCAAGCATGCCAATTTCAACAGTCCTGGCCGCACCCAGCTGATGGCTGCCGTATCCAATATGAAGGCCGCTAACGACGACATGAGGAACTACATCAAGACGTTGAGAGATGATCTGGAGAAGCAAAGAAGGGCCACGACGAGAGCTAACAGGGAGAAGGTAATGCCACTGGTAGAAGTAGAGACGGGGGTCCAACTGCTCATAGTTATGTGCCAACAGCTTGCATAGGTTTTTATGACCATTAGAATGCTGTATAATAATATTCAATCTGTTTATGATGGAAGTGAGAAATCAATCAAATTAATGTTCTAGAGTGTTCCATCTCCCCAGCAAAAGAAAAGGAAAGAAACAGAAGCCAGTTATTATCAAATGATATTCAATGAAGACCACATTTGAGGAAATGATTTCATCACAAATAATGCATGAGTTCAAGGTAACATTGATTCAGTTTGTCAGTTGTAATTACTCATTTTACTCAGCTGAAGTGATTTGAACTGATTTGCATCACTACGATTGATGGAAATTAACTGTATGTATAAGTGATAATGTTAAATTTTCCAGTTTCAGCCATAAATTTGAAGGTAAAATATTTTACTCCATTGCCAATGTTATAACCAGACGACTATGTTATTACAGTAGAGCAAACAGTTTGATGCCTTGTTTTTATTTCCTTTTTAATGAAGAAAATCATTTACAAAATAGTTCTATGATAATTTTTTATGTCTTTTAATTTTTGTTCTGCAGGAAAATGAAGTCAAGAAATTGGTGGAAGCTATGGGTCGGGAAAAGGCCCAGGTCTTTGATGGGGTAAGTACACTACAGAATAAGAGTTTTATAATAAAACTACAGAAATATAATTTTCTCGCTTTATTAATCCATTCAGTGATTACTGGGGAATATGGAAAATGGTGTTTAGTATGCAAAATTGAAATTGTCTTCAGTGGGCTCATTTTAGCTCATCGCGGCCGAAGGGCCCGATGAGCTTATGCCATGGCGTGGCGTCCGTCGCTCGTCCGTCGTCCGTCCGTCCGTCGTCCACAGTTTTGAAAATGCTTCTTCTTCGTCATTTCTCAACCGATTTTGATTCTGATTGTTTCAATATGATAGGCTAGGTGGGAGATTTAAAACTTCTCTACAACAGATATCGTGAAATTCATTATATATGTTAATTTATGCAAATTTATTCGATATCACAAAAAATGCTTCTTCTCCTTCATTTCTCAACCGATTTTGATTTTGATTGCTTTATTTGGTAGGGCTGAGTTATGCACATTAAACTCTCTACACAGAATTTTGATGAAATTATACTCCATTAATTAAATTAGGTAGTTTATGCAAATTTTTCCAAAATAAACAAAAATTGCTTCTTCTCCCCACATTTCTTAACCGATTTTCATTCTGTTGTTTTGATCTGATAGGGCTAGGTGGGGGCTTCAAGACTTCTACACAAAATTTTGAAATTAATCAATTATGCAAATTAAAATTAAGCAATATGCAAATTTATGCAAATTTTTCGAAAATCACAAAAAATGCTTTTCTCCTTCATATCTCAACCGATTTGATTTGTGATTGCTTTATTTGGTAGGGGCTGAGTTATTCACATTAACTCTACACAGAATTTTGAAATTATACTCGCATTAATTTATTATGGTATATTTATGCAAAATTTAATCCAAAAATAAGCAAAAACTGCTTCTTCTCCCACATTTCTTGACCGATTTTCATTCTGTTTGTTTGATCTGATAGGGCTAGGTGGGGGCTTCAAGACTTCTACACAAAATTGTGAAATTAATCAATTATGCAAATTTAAAATTAATCAATTATGCAAATTTATGCAAATTTATTCAAAATCACAAATAAAATCACAAAAAATGCTTCTTCTCATTCATTTCTCCACCAATTTTGATTTAGTTTGCTTTATCTGGTAGAGCTAAGCTTGGTACACTAAACTTCTACCCAGAATTTTTAACTGTTGCTCCCTTAATTAATTATGGTAATTTATGCAGATTTATTCCAAAAATAACAGAAATTTATTTCAGTTCTTATTCATATCAAGTACCTTTTAATTTGGTTCCACTTCAAATGTGTTTTTTCCAACAACAAAAATCAGTATGGAGCCCCGGAAGGGATCCGGGGGTGCAATCATATAAAATTCATGTAGTTATTTTTTTTTATAATTATTTTTTTTTTTTCATGTCCCTTCTGGGGCATGAAACTAATATTTTTCTCACTCTAATTTTTTTATATTCATGTTCCTTCCGGGACATCAAATTTTAATTAACAGGATTGGTGAAATATCTTTTGTTTTTTGTAAATCAGATTGATTTGATTGAAATGATTGCATTTATATAATTAGTTTGTATACACAAGTTCAAAGTAATTATTTGGGGGAGGGGGTCTGCAATTTAGAAAAAAAGAAATCCATAATTGTTTAATTGCTTTGCAAATTGTTCTGGCTGGATTATAATTGATTTATTCTGTTTTCTTCGTATGACGTTTAATACAAAAGTACAGAAATTCAGTCACAGGAAAGAGAGATAACTTATTGCAATTTTAAAAAATACATGTAGACGTTGTTCACGTTTCATTCTTTTCTTCCTCAAAGGACAATTTCCCCTTGAGGTTAACTTTGATTTTTTAAACTGAAAACATTGTTAAACTCCTTTTGAGGAGTTGTTCTTTGGGGGAGTTGTTCTCTCTTCTGGGAAAGACGTTTTCCAGGAGAGTTTTCAGGTGGGAGTTATCCCTGGGTGGAGTTATCCTGATTCAAATTATGTTAATATTTCGATAACGTTTCAACGTACAGGAACGTGATGTGGAGCGTGACCGTCTCCAGCGACTGGTTAGCGTGTTGCAGGATTCAGAGAACAACCTGCAGCGACGCCTGTCTCACAAGGATGAGGAGCTACGTCAGATCCAGGCCAACATGTCCAAGTGGAAGGAAGAGACCGCCCTCAAGATGGCACGGAAGTTTGAGGACGAGCTCAATAAGGAGCTAGAAATGTGAGTTGGTCATTCATCAAATATAGTTTGTGATATTTCATTTTGAGGATGACCTCAGTAAGGAGCTAAAAATAAGAGTTAACCATCTATCAAGAATAGCATATTAAGACAACAATAGATTTTGAATTTAGTAGTTATCCAGGAGTGTATAGAGAAAGTGGGAATGTATATCCCATTTCACAGAACAACCTGATAACTGTTGAATCTTTAAAAAATATCCAATATAAGCCAAAAATTTAATGAGTCAGGTTTTTTATCTACTATGTAAAAGACAAGTATAATAATAACAAATGAAATTACTGTCATACTTTTTATTTGTATGGCAAAAATTGAAATGATAGTACTTGTGGTGAAAAATTGGACCAGCGACACATCAAGAATTTACTACATGTATACATCTTGTCATCCATCAATACTTCTCATACTAAGCCATTTTTGCGCACTTTATTTTTCAGCCGTCGAGAAGAGTCTTTCAATGGCAGCAGCTCCTTCAGAAGTGGCCAATCAGATCAAAGATCAAAAAGCTCCATTGTAAGTAGTGCTGGAAATAAAAATCTTGACCTTTGCATCAAAAAAAAAATCTATAGATCTGAGGCATGCCGGTAATTTGTTTGCGTATTTAAAATCTTATATCAAATTGAATATGAGACATTGATTATTTCCTATTTATTTAAAATTAATCATAATATGATGATTAGTGTTTGTGCAATTGCAAGGATGAAGTGATCTTGTTTGAGTTGTTTGTGAGAAAAGCTTACTTATGAATTAAAGGGAGAAAGCGCCAGCAACTAACAGGCATAAGTTAAGAATAAAAATGACATTGCGAGTATTGTGAGAATTATGGTACATGGTGACAAAAACAGCCTAAATAAGGGGTACTGTGTGATACTCACCCTCATCAAGGCCCTATAATTACTTAATTTGTGTTTATTTTACGTCTTTGTAAGTTTTACCCTAAGACAAAACTTGCAGAAACAGCTATAGGGGGAGGAGCTTATCAATTCAAACAGTGCATACATTACCACGGTGCGGCTAACACACGTCGCGTGGCATGCATTGGTCACGCATGGTCAGCTCCCTGCAGTGCATGTGCAATCTGATTGGTTGGCAAGAACTCAAATATTTTCTTAACTTATGCCTGTTAGTTGCTGGCGCCTGCTCCCTTTAAGTGTGACAAAGTAAACACTTTTCTTAGTCTGCACTTTAATCAAGTTTTAGGACATTAAATAAAAGAAACATTGAAAAAATATATACTAATCCTAGGCCTGTGATTTTTATGCCTCCACACTGAAGTTGCCAGAGGCATCATTTTTGGGGGGTTGTCCGTCCGTTACTGGTTGTTGTTATTGCGATAACTCAAGAACCAGTAATCGGATTTCAATGAACTGGGATCAGGTGTGTACTGTAATGCAAAGAAAAACTGATTAGATTTTGGAGTTGAAAGGTCAAAGTTCACAGGGCCTAATTCATGTCTGATTTGGGCTCATTACCATGATAACTCAAGAATAGCTTATTGAATTCCAATGTAATTTGGGTCAAGTATGTATTATGAGGCACAATGGAGTTGTTTTCTATATCAGTTTTCTGTTTCTAAGGTTGTCTTGTCCAAGTAGGAGAATTTTCATTTTGGGAGATGCAAATAGTTATAGTCTCTGAAAAAATAAAGCATAATTTTTGTTTCTCCTCTCCAGACGGGCAGTCCTGCGACATCTTCCATGGGGTCCGGGGACACCAGCACCACCAAGCTCCTGCGTCACCTCCAGGACCGAGTCAAGCAGCTCCGCCTGGAGAACATCTCCCTCAAACAGGCCTCCAGGACAGAGAACACGACCGATATCGACGCAAGTCTGCAGAAGAACGTGCAGGTAGGTGATTCAATTGATTCTAGATTGTATCCCCTCCCTTACCCCCCTAACCATATCCCCCCTAACCCAAAAAAAAAAAAATAGTTGGAACAAGCGTTTTTACATGGCCAAGTCATGATTGGAATCACAATTGCAATTGTGATGATTTGTATTATCGACCATACACATGAGAACAAGGTCTTCTTGGATATTGCAATTGAAATTTGAAATTCTAGATAAGAGGCTTGGCAGTATTTCTGGCAGAGATGGAGCCAAGGCCGAACTCGAGGCCAGATTTCCCGGCCTTGGCCTTGGCTTCAGTCATGTGTACAAAGTCTAGAGGAAAAATATTTTCCAGCGGCCTTGTGACTTAGAACAGTCGTCCTGGACTCCATCCCTGATTTCTGGGTCCCTGTCAATAGGCCAGTGTGGTGGACACATAGTGGAAGTCAAAAGCTACATGTAAATCACAATTTTTGCCCCCCCCCCTCCAAAAAAAAAAAAATATCACACTATCTGAATAGTTGAAAGATTTTTGCTGAAATAGTTGGTTTTGTGGGAAAATGGTGTCAACACTATCTTTTTACTTTATTAGTACTTAACGTTTTGTTTTGTTTCAGTTTTTATACCATTAGAAACATAATTTCCAAATCTTTCTATTATACTCCTGTCTGTATTATGTTATGACATTAGTGGTTCCATTAAATTAAGTGTGTGGTTTAATTTCACTTAGCCAATATTTCATCTGTAGAGAGGGTTTGCAAACTTTTTTGAACAATAATCTGTGAAGTGAATTATCAAAATAGAGGACTCGTTCGTGGTGTTGTTTTTGGACAACTGACAATGTAACTTTTCATGTAGTGTAAACACTGGCGTAAATCCGTGATGCCATCCCATTCATCGGGGGGGGGGACTTAGTATAATTGTGTGATACGTATGTGCCGTGGTTGAGACCCCCATTTTCAGCCCAAATTTCCGTTCCAGAGTATCTCAATTTCAGAAATCACAGAAAAATTTAGATTTTTCCAGTTCCAGAGACCCCCAAATTTGCCGTTTCGCTTCTGATTTTTCGCTTGGCTGCGCCGCGAAGCGGTGCGGCCGAACCAGAGCATTGCCCTTTCAGCACGGCGTGCCATTGGTGTGCCGGAACTTCGCTGCAGTGCAGTTCCAGAGCATAGTATTTTGAGGTTTTCTGAAGCCTTAGCTCCAGTTCCAGAGACCCCCATTTTTTGGCCTAAGCCCGTTCCACAGAGCCCACCCCGATTTTCGATTTCGGTTGGCGGCAATAGTATCACTTGGTAAGTTGAGTGGCCCCTCCCCCTCCCCCCCCCCCCGGGATGAATGCCTTAGCTCACTTCCAGAGCCCCCATTTTTTGGCTCTCGCCCGTTCCAGACCACCCGATTTTCATTCCGGTGGGCGCACATAGGTTCGACTTCTGTAAGCGAGTGCCCCCCCCCCCCCCCGGGATGATCGGACCATCCCCCCCCCCCCCGCCCCCCGATATAGATGAACACATGATTGACGCCAATGGTGTAAATCTTTTAGTGCAAACTGAACAATTGTAAACCATTGATATGGTTTGCAACAATGGTACAAAAATGTTAAAGCCATTCCTCTCTGAAATCTAAGGCATTGCACTTTATCTTAAGTGCTGTGACATCACTTATGGAAAAAAAAGTATGGTCGATGGGTTGAACCACACACCCACACACCCAGCTCAAATTTGTCTTCACTTGTTTTATATTTACTTCAGTGCAATATAAAGACAGGTCATTGAACTTTGAGTACATTGACTACTAGGAATGCAATTAATTATGCAAATTAACCACCAGGTGTATGACCCAGATACATACCTAAGCCTAGCCTATATCCCAAGGTATGTGACACCTGCTATGTAGTTTTCCATGTAGGCCAGAAAATCCCAGGGAAACAGAAATTGACACATTAATTATGCAACACAGGTGCAAAATTCCAATTGTCTTTGGTTCTTCTAGACTGAAACTAGGGCCATTCTCATTGGGGAAAAATGGTGACATTAAAAGTTGTGATGTTTGACTTTCCTGTTCACACTGCAACCTAAAATCATGATATTTCCACACTTGAAAAATCTCATGATTTTGGGCACATTGGGGTGGTGTAGCAGTTCACATCAGTTTGGTTAAATTACCCCACATATCAATTTTTTTCTGTGGTGAGCATTCTCACTGTCCAAATTATTGAGAAACTTTGTGTGAAGTTAGAAAACTCACACTCTGGTGTGCAATTTTTCTCAACAATATTTCAGGTCCATTTTTGCGTAGATGCTTAGCAACTTTCACCATAAAAATCAAGATTTTTCACTTGTAGTGTGAATGGCCCTCCAGTCAACAAGAAGAAAAGAATAGAAATTGACACATTAGCTATGCAACACAGGTGCAAAATTCCAATTGTCTTTGTTGCTTAACTTGCTTCCTGTGTCAACAGAAGAAAAAGAAGTAAATATGTCACACAGGTGTGGTGTGGGGAGGATGTATTTTTAGATGGTTATTGTGCGGTCATTACAGGAAACAAAGAGCCAGAATGTATTGCCACAGAGAACGTTTCACAGGTGCAAATTATGTGGTTTTATTTTTTTTTTCTCTTTGAACACCTAGTTTGTTGACAGGAAAGAACAAAAACAGCAACAACAAAAAGGGGGTGTAATCATAAAAAAATGCATTGCATTGAGGCAAATATTTTTTTAAAGACCATTTTTGTGTTTCAAGCTTTGTATGCATGTTTCTATTTTTTCATAACAAGTGTGAAAACAACAAGTTTATATAGTGTTTTCTTTCCAGATGTATCTCCTAATTATTTCCGGACTTCTTATTTAATTTTCTTTTGTATTCATATATGTGTGTAAGAGTGTACAATTATGTGAAAGCAGAAGAGATGTTGATTTAGCAATTAGAATATACATGTAGTAGACTGTGCATTAGTGTTTACATCTACATATTTCTGTAAATGTTATCACTGTAGGAAGAAAAGTTTCCATTCATCCATTTTATATTTTTGATTAGTGTAAATGCGTAAACATTGTATACTTAATCCTTTTATTTCTAGTTTTACAGTTGTGGATACAGCCTGATAGACCAAAAATGACATATAAAAATCTGCTAACATCTAAAATAAAGTTTATTTTAATTGTGCAAATTGAATTAAAATACGAGAGAAGGAGCTAGCTGCTCTATCAACAATTGAACACATTAAACTGCTAATCGTGGTTTTAAGCCTAGATTTGTGAATTTTATTTATCGGTTACGCCTTCCATTGGTTACCATACAAATATTAGGTCTATAAAGATTCCCCCTCAAATTTGGTCTTGTTACTGATCTAATAATCATCTGACATTTTCTAATTTATTGATTTAGCTTGAAGAGAAGGATCAGCAGATCTACCGCTTGGACCAGAAAGTCAAGATGTTAGAACGACAACTGTGGGTGGCGGAGGAACGGTGTCGGGACAATGCCGCCCTCTTGAGTCAGAAGTCTGCAGAGAATGCCAGGCTTGAGGGTGCTCTCACACAACAAACGAAGGTAGCTATCCAGAAATACAACATTTCAGGATTTTTTTTTTCTTTGGCAATCAGGCTTTTTTAACAGAAGTAGCAGAGATAAGCTAAACAAAACAAAATAAACAAACCTGGAAATGTGCAAATTGAAATTCCTAAAGCCCAGACCCAAACTTTTCAAACTCTGCTATAGAATGCTATGCAAAAAACTTCAAAACATACATTATTTTGTGTTTCATTGTATTAAAACAAAATTAGGTATAAAATTGTATTCTTTTCCTGAATGATGAAATAGATACTATCATCAATACATTATTATTGATAATGATTATTTTTGTTGTAATGAAAATGAAAATCATAATTAGAATGAAAATAATTATAAAAATGATAGGTTATGAATAATTAATCATGAATGCATTGGTAGAATAATTGAAGAATGGTATTATCTATTTGCCTTTTATGACACGAAATAAACACTAAAACAAAAACACAAACTAACAGGTGGACTTGGATGAGGATCAAACCCCATGACCTCCTGATTGCTAGACAGACATTATTACCACTAGACCACTGAGAATGCCTGATTAAAACAACTGTTAGTGGTCAAGCAGTCATGACATCTGTCTAGCACAGGGGTGGCACCAGGGGAAAATCTTTGGAGGGGCGAAAAATATGTCGGGGAAAATTTTACCCCACCCCAAAAAATTTTATTAGCAATCTGCCCACAGCCGACCACAGCGCATCCTCATTTGGATGAGTGGGGGACAGGGGGTCGACGACGACCAAAAGCATTTTTTATCCGCCAAAAAAATTTTATTATCCAAATTACAAACTAAACCTCATCCGATGACGACCAAAAGCATTTTTGGCCGGCCAAATTTTTGTTAGCCAAATTATAAGCCAAACACCATCCAACGAGCGAGGGGCAGGGGGCTGATGATGACCATAGGCTTTTTAACTAGCCAAATAAAAAGTGGAGGGTGGGGGGACGGCAACATTTTTGCAAAATGGTAAAATCCCCATTATTTTCATTACTTTCAAAAATGGGGGGGGGGGTGCCCCCCTGTTGCACCTCCCCTAGTCTAGCAATCAAGAGTTTGTGGGTTTGATCCCCACCCAAGTCCACCTGTGATTTATTTTCACAGTGACTCAAAATGTACTTAGTCTAATGTTTAAATCATATTTCAAAAGGCAAATGAATAATACAATTTTTCCATTCCTGACTGGTTCGTTCCATAGTGTTTAGCATATCTGTTTGTTTCCCCCTCTAGGAATTGATGAAAGTGGAACGTGCCTACAACAAGCTTTCAACTTCAGCCGCCTCATCACCAGTGCCTTGAGGAACAACCAAGCAACAGACAAACACAGTATTGACCAGGGAGGGTGAGGGGTTCCAGATATCTGGGATTCGACTGATATCTTGCGCCACCCCCGCATCCGTCTACCACTGCAACATATATCATTCAATAAGCTAATGTGCAAGAGACACGCCACAACCCCTCTTGCGACGGCCATTGTAAAGTGTCTGTTATACATTATTGTCAAATACAAGCGTTGCTTTTGAACCATACTTTAGTTGTCAAGCCTTATTAAGCAAAATGCAAAAATTGGTATACATTGGACTAAGGACCAGTGTTTGCTGCAGATTGTTTGAAATGTTTTTTTTATACAGAACTGAACTGAACTGAACATGACAATATTCTAATGTAAATGATTGATGTATTTTGGTCATTTTAGTTTAAGTCGGACATCATTTGTACCATACAGTATATGAAACCTTTAAAAACAGTAAGAATTGTCCCCTTGTCCTAAATTTATGAGGATAAAACTTGTGCAAACAAAATTGATTATTAATGGTTCTTGATGGAAGGAAAAATTTTGTTAAAGTTGCAACTGAGATAAATGTCGCTTTGTAGAAATAAAATGAACATTCAGAAACAAAAGGAGCATTTCCAGCCCTTTATAAGTTTGTAGCACATGAATTGAACGAAATTTATATTTTGATATGGTTACATTTGAGTCTTATATTATATTTATGATAGTACTAATTTATCAATTTACATTTTTGGTTTATGTATCTTTGTTTTTGTGTGTGTTGTTTTTCCTCCAGGATTGAACAAACCCTTTTGCACTTCACTAGTCTATGCACAAAATATGTATATGCATGTTGTTTTATCTATACATATGCAGATTTTTATTGCCATATTGATGCATACCGTTATATAAACATTAAACAGTGTATAATGTATTCATACCTTGAAATTTTATTTATTTTATTTTTTTGCTTTTTGTAAAACATATTTGCCATAAAGTTACATATTTTTGTGTTTGTATTATGTTACACCACACATATTGTAATTTGAACTTCAAATCAAATGTAAATGTCACTTGATATCTGAATGGCACACTTATTCATAAGATATTGAATAGTAACTATTACACAATGATTATTATTTAATTTTGTAATATATACTCTTGCATTGAGAGGTAAATTGAATAAGTGCCATATAATATTTAAGGCAGTTGTTCCCAATTCATGATACTTGATTTTTATGATCTCTGTTTACCACAATACATTGATTTGTTATTTATTAGAAATGCATTGAAATTTTTACTACCTTTAATGAAATATTTATATAATTAAAACCGATTTTGTATTCATTCTATACTGTCGATTCTGTGTAACGACAGCTTTTTTGTTTTCACCTTACTCAATCACATTTAAATATGCCAAAATAATTTTCATTTTGCAATTAGTTACTGGAAATCACATGTGTGAATACAAATAGAAGATACATATTAGTGCAATTTTTTATGTAACCTAAAATTTAGATTGTATATTTTTTCATCGGAATATTAGGAGAGTTGAAAAACTTCATTACTCTCGAACCTTGCTCATAAGAAATCCAAGTGTCTTAACAGTGGGAGTTCAAGGCCCCCCCCCACCCCACCACACACACACCCTTTAGTCAGCCTTGAAAAAAAAGGTGTATGTCATTTCAAAGTGCTTTGCACACATTGACTTTACTACTAGATTTGCATGGAAAAGTAATTATTATGATTGTCTAATTTAATATTTACAATTTGAAACAAAAGTTGAGAATGGTATGCAAGAAGTTCAAGTATCTTTAAATATATAACTGGACACTCGAAGGAATAAATACATTTTAAGCGTGTGTTTTTATTATCTGTTTCTATATTATTGTGTTTGTCAGAATATGCAAAGTGTTATTATTTCAGTATTGTGTAAGTTTTGTTTTTTAATCAGAGGACCTTAAAAGGGCCCTTAAGTAATCATGAATGGTGATTATTTTTGGCTATCTTAAAGTGTGGCAGCCAAGCATCATAGATGAAATTTTGAAAATAGTGACAGACATTACTCTTATTATAGTATTATAAATCATTTTAAACAATGTTCAAGAACCATTTTGATTAATGGTAAATGTAGAAAGTACTTGCAATGGAATGTGTACATTTTTTCAAATAATGTAACATTGTGTTATTTTTATTAAATGGATGCGAGCTGCCGTTAATATATATATATGCTCTTTTACAAATCAAGAATATTGTCATTACGTCACCTCATATCATTCCTGTAAATAGCACATTTTAGTGCCTTTATTTATAGAGAACACCATTTTTTAAACAAATTCATATTTTTTATGTAAAAACTGATGATGAATCGAACAAAGGGTAATTACAGATGACAACAAATCATCGAAAATATTGATTAAATTTGTGATTTTTATGTGTGAATGTGATTGCAATTACAAATCAAGATGTGTGCTAAATTATTTGTATAATAGAAATGAGAAATATATATTTATTGATTAGTGATATTTTATATCAAATGATAACATGAAATGCAAAATAAAAATTGAATAAGTGTTATGCTCTGCCTTCATTCCAGGTAATATATATTTATTTTGTGTTAACCCGTTGGCTACGGGAACCGGTTGTGCCGTGTAATAACTCAATTGAAATTACAGAATACCGAGAGGCTAGAGGGTTACGTACACAGAATCAGTTTGGATGTGAAATTGATAACACAGATTGTCTTAATTTTCTTGTGATTGTAGAGAAATCAAATCTGTGTGCATGGTGCAAGTGTGTGCCAAAGAATTAAATTGACATTCCTTTCATTCGTGGACAATGAATAATAAATTGCAACTGCTAAGGACAAAAACTAGTTCTGACCTTCTACTGAATTTGTGTTTCTTA
>JZLH01S0442523.1:4815-19965 GCA_001188425.1 Eucidaris tribuloides
ACACACATCGCCCACTGCATAATCTACAAGACATGTATAGTTAATTACCTGGAATTAATTTCATATTAATTAATTATGCTAATTAAGGCATAAAATCATAGTTAAGCTTTAAATCACTCATTATAGCTCCAAAAATGCTAATTTTGGGGTCTAAACACTCTATTTAGTGTTCTTAGCAAATGTACTTAAAAAAAATCCGGATTCAAAATTAATTTTCTATGTATTTCATTGTTTTGTGAATTTCTCATGTATTTCTTTGTTTTTTCGACCTTTTGTTTTCTATTGTTTTTTGATGAAATTTGTCGGGGACATTTTTGGGATCATAAACAGCACAAAATTACTTCATTTCAACCAGTAAAAGTAAAAATAATCATACATTTATGAATTTTGGCTGAAAACACAATTTGTATTGAAATTGTACACAAAATCATGTTTTTTAGCGATTTTGGGGGTGACATGCAAGTACAAAATGTTACATAACTTCGGAACCGCATACCCGGACGTTGCAAATTTGGTCTCAAAAGAAGCGCGAGATCCAAGAGAAAAAAGTCATGAAACGCCGTGGCAACTGCTTTGCGCGTTGCAGACATATTGCACGAAATGTCTGGGGGGGGGGCGCGATTCCGCCCCCCAGCCTTTTTAGGGTTAAGTAAACAAATTAGAAACAAATTCTTCTAGCTGGGAGGTCTACTTTAGCTGCTGTATAGTTAATATATGAACCTCATGTGGTTCGTGAGGCATTTTCAAGTGTTCCCAATCATGTCATTAATCTTTTACCTGTAAATCTTCAACAATTGAACATATTTATTTTGATGTGTGAGGATGATTTCCACTGATGTTTATCACCTTTTACTTCCTTCTTCTCCAGCCGTTGAATACACCAAGAAACTACAGTCTGAGAGGAAGAAGATGAAAGATGAAATAAATGTCCTCAAGCAAGAGGTTGCTGAATTACATTCGTCAATCAGGTACACACTATGCAGCAGTATCATTTTGGAAATAAATTTGGCATTCGTCAAGAGAGAGAGAGGCTCCCTATATGGACCCAAGAAGACAAAATGAGTGTAAAGATACGTAAACAGAGGTAGGAGATAGTGCTGTTGATTTGATAGTGTTCTCTTTTTGTAGTCCCCCCTTTAACTCTTAACGTGCCTAAGTCACAAATATGCACGCCACAATACATACAATGTCCATAGAGCTGTAATTTCTGTGGCACGTTAAGAGTTAAGTTTCACATTTTATGCTGTGAGTTAACAAAATGTAACCTGAAAGAAAAATATAGACATCCAAATTTGGCAGAATTATAGAACTGGGTTTAATTTAAAAACAGGGCATACCAACCTCCAGTCCACTCTGTTGAGTCATTCGTAGAAGTTTCTCTGAAGTTCTAAGCCTATTGTTTTCCTCACACAGTGTAACACAAAACATGGCTCTTAACAGCATGCTTAACCTTTTGGAGACTAAGAAAGAAATATCTCAGGCTTGGGTCTATGGAAAATGTGTGTTATATTGAAATCAACCCGTCTACAACAAGTTAATGATTGCCAATTTTAAAATTGATTTTCACCCTTACTTGACTTCCATTTTTCTTCCAAATTTCTGAGCACTGTCGTTTACTTTGTTCATACTTTATGGAGGTACATTTCATTTTATAGCAAAGATTTTATGTGGAGACCATGTAATGAACAAGATTGTTTGACTGTCCAAGCCACTGTCCTTTTTTTTGTGGCGACTGGTCACATATTTGGATTACAGCAGCTATTTGAATATGTTCCTACTAGTTTTGAATCCTAGGCCGGCCTTGAGGCCAATTTCTAGTGGCCTCGGTCTCAGTCTCGGCCCTAGTCACCTGTACAAACCCTATGCAAAGATTGTGTTTTGGGGAGGCCTCAGTTTCAGAACCAGATCTTACTATTATGTCTATTTGATTTTCACAGTGAGAGCCAGTCCCAGCTTCCAGCAAGTGGGGTGCCAGTCACACGGCAGCGGTTTGACATGATGAGGGATGTGTTTGACGAATATGTCAGGGAAAGAACGCAGCACAACTGGAAGTTCTGGATTGTATCCTTTTCATTGTGAATAATAATTTAGGTATATAGAAATATTTGTGATCCACTCTAGCAAAAGCAGGAGCTTGACTGCAATTCATAGTTTATTGAAACTCGCTTAAAAGGAACAAATCACTTGTTGAAAACTGCACAAAATCATACATTTAAATTGTTATAAATTTCATTATAACCATTTAATTTTTGTGAATCGTGTATAAAAATGTAGCTTGTAAAGTGTTCTATTCAATACAGCAATAATCTGAATTTCAATACCTGCCAACAAGTACATGCTTTTTCTAGATCAGATCACATTTGATCTGATGGGAAATGGAAAAAATTTTGTATATTATTTGATTTTTTTTTTTAACTTTTGTATGATCTCCTGCACAACAAAATCACAACACTCATAAGTGTTAAGTGTGTATGTGTCGGTAGCCCTATACTTATTATGTGATGTGTCAGCTACTAAAACTTTGTAGTAGTTCAAATGTAGCAAGTTATATTTCTCTAATTGATTTCCTGTGACTGCTAAATTAAAAAAAAAGGGATAGAGGGATTCTATTTGTACTCATAGTTTTAGATACATTTGTGACCACAGAAAGGCAGCTTTTAAAAATTTTTTTAAAAAACTGTCACATTGATAAAAACCATTGGTATACCAAGGCTTTAGGAGAGCATATGAGAGCAATGCATACATTATTTTCCTGAACCAAATTCTCCACAGTTCAGCATTATTATCCGGCCATTATTTGAATCCTTCAATGCCACTGTTTCGACAACAAACAGTGAAGAACTGTCCCGCACAGTCCGGTCTTGGCTTGACCAGCATTGCTCACTCCTTGCACTTCGTCCCAGTAAGTATCCTGCCATAAACTCCATGATAATTTTGGTTTGTATTGCTTACTTCTACTGCTTCATCATTATCTTCTCAGCATTGTCATCATTGTCATCATCGTTGTTGTCATCAGTATCGTCATCACTATCTTGATTATCTTCATCAGTTTCATTATGCAAATACTCTTCCTCCTCATCATTTTCATCTTCTGCATTGTTCCTTTCTCCCCATCCTTCATCTCTTCCTCATCAGCATCATCTTTACCTTCATTATCCTCCCCATCTTCATCATCTCCATCATCATTATATCACCACTATCACTATCCCCATTATTATCGTCATCATCATCATCATCTTCTTCTTCTTCTTCACCATCATTATCTTTATTGTCCTCCTCTACCCCCCCCTCACCCCCTCACCTCCTCACCCCCCTTTCTCCTCATCATCAGCATCATCACCATTATCACATTATCCTCCTCATCTTCATCATTCCCATCATCTTCATCATCAACGTCATCACTATCCCCATCACCATCATCACTTTAATTATCATCATCATCATTATGTCACCCTCCAATCTATTCTCAGAACCATTGAGTGTTATTCATGGTAATTGGGCAGAGGCTGAATTGCAGATCACAATCGAATCTGGACTTAAATATCCACACCCATGTTTCATATTGTTTATATAATTGTTTCTCATCCATTGAAACAATTTGTCCTGCCATCAGATTAATAATAAATATCAATCATAAGGTTGAAAATGTTCAAAATTTTGTCATTCTTGTTGTACAGAACAAAAAGTATTTTTCATACAGAGTTACAAGTCATTTTCCAGCATAGTTCAAAGTGAGAAAATTAATAGTGCTAAAAATAAAAAATAGAATTTCCATGTGTGGCATTTTGTAAATAAAGATGAAATATGACTTAGTATGATAGTGTGTGTCTGCACACTGTCTCAGCATTACATCTCCTGCCTTCATATCTATGAATATTATCTGATTGCTTTCTTTTCTCCCATCTTGCAGCTGTTTTGTCTTCATTAACATTGCTGAGTAGGACGACCTCCATCTTATCCGATCCGACACAAGTACCGCAGCAAGCTGCTCAGGCAGTCAGCCGCAAAGACGATGAAGTGGACTAAAGAACCACACTGGGACGAAAGGAGGGACCCGGAGTTTGGTGGAGATGGCAGTTGTGTTAGCAACTGGTTATAAGCAGCTGCAAAAAACTACAACTTAAACCCTCCACTGGGGAGGGGCTGTGCAATGTTTGAAGACCTTGTAGAAAGTTGTGTGGTGTGAAACATTTTTTTTCTATCTCTCTCATATTATGTGGAACAGAGTGGTTCACGGACCCGTTTCACTTGGAAAGCGAAATGTATTCCAGATTATTGTGTGGTGATCGAAATTGGTCACCACGCAAGTGAAAAATTTGTCATCACACAAGTGTGTGTGTTGAACAGACTGGTAATGAACAATTTTCTTTGAATTGAATGTGTATTATAGTGTGGATTATGGAATAAAAGGAGATCACCATGACGAGTGTGGATCATACATCTGCTGTGTGGAATTTTGCACCTTGGCTGCAAACAAAGGAAGCTGTGCAACTAAGGAGTACAACAGACTGGGTTATGAACCCTTCTCTACTGAATGCCCTGTGATGTTGCATATACTAGGGAGATGGTGATAATGGGCTGAGAACAGTTCACCATTCATCCTTCAAAAGAAGTTTATCTCACTGAAATTTGTGTTGCAACTATTTGGACAGAAATGTGATGAGTTTCTTTTGTACCTGGCATGTTTCCGTTTTGTACATTGTTACTGGTATTTCTTTCCCACCCCATTGATGTACATGTACCAGTTTTACTTGTAGAGAAGGCTTAACTTACCACCAATTCTGTGCCTGTATACATTTATGTATTCAAGATCATCTTATATGAAGTTAAAGATGGCATTAACAACTTTCATCCTGTTCTACTGTTGCTGATACTATTATTGTCCACTCATATGTATATTTTGACAGGAATAGTTTGTAAGGTCATGTTCTCATTCGGTGTAAGTAGTCATGCGATATAATAACATGATGATCACGCATGATTGACAATACTATACCTGGACTAGGAAACTTTATGAGTTTAGAACATGTCACAAACTTGGGTCTTGTTAGTCCCAGCAATTGAAGCTCTTGTAAGTGATTAGGAACTGACACAAGTACAGTGGCATAGCCATGTTTACTTCATGGATTTATTGCATTCAAACAGCAAGATGAACATAGTTGGGTTGTGTTAAGGTACTTCTGAATAGAAGCATGCCCTCAACGACATGGGCTATGTTGTTAATCTGTTGGAAATCCCAGCAAATCTATACATGCTGGATATGGGAGAAATGCATTGAGGGAGGAGCATAATATCCCCCTCCCCCCTTCAAACAAATTTTGTGATCTTGAAGTTGATGTGCGGTTCTGTGACATTTTTTGTACGAGTCTTGTACACATTTTGATACCAAATTGGAAAAACTTGAATGCACTGTTATTCTGTTAAATACCTGGATGTGCAAAATACACTATACAATATTTTGAATGAAAATGATAGTTGTCAAAACATCAAAACTCATTGCTGTTTTTGAACTGCTTATTATTTAATGTCTCCTGCACATTTTGATGTCAAACATATTTGACTTGAAGTTTCTGTTCATATTGTAAAATCTGTCCATTGATAACCAAAGTTTCAAAATAGGGCCCCTTTTGCCCCCCCCCCCCCCATCTGCTCTCCCTTGCTAATCTTTCTAACCGAGTTGTCTTTTGAACATTAATGTTTTGGTAATTTGTATTTTTATTTTTTCAAATGTGCTGGAAAATTCAATCCAACATGGCCCTCACATTTGCAAATGAAGAACACGAAGAAATAACACAGGAACAATCACTAAATTGCAAAAACATAATGCTGCAATGAAGATGTAGTCATCTTGTGATTTTTTTTTAAAGCGTATTGTTTCCCCCCCCCCCCTGTTTATCCATTTAAATCATTAAATGTCATACAGTGATAATTGTGAAAACAAGACATTGATAGTTGTAAATGGTGCTAATAAAGAGAGCCAAACACACATAGCACCAAAGACTGACAAATGGCTAAGCCAAACATACAAGAATGCACATACACGATAACTGTGATTGAGCTCGGAAGTTTTATGGAACATTGTGCACTCTGATGTGAGATGAACTCGATGTTACGTTAAGGCTTGATAATAACTCTGAATAAGGGCCTTGTATTAGTTGCCTATATAGCTCATTTTCATTGGCAATGTTCCCAGCTATCCCACAAACCAGGGAAAAATGAGGAAAAAGAGAACGTCAGGGAATTTGAGAAAAATAAAATCACTCAAATTACTGGGGAAAATCAAGGCATTTCATTTGCCCTAAAACAAAGTCAGTCTCTTATACTTTGTCTTGTGTCTGATAGTGTATCCACTAAATGATTGACTGTGATGCCTCTTTAGTTTGTTAGTGTCTCCTGGAATGATCCTGAATTTTTGATACTTCGACAAGGAAAAATTGGGGAAAACTAGGGTTTTTTTGTTTCATGACATACTGGGAGCCCCGGTCGTGCCCAATGAACAGGCATACCCCACCAACCTTAGTTGTAAATTGTGGGCGTAGCATTGACATAATTAGTACAGATAAGAAAATTCCTTCTCTGTCAATGTACTGCAAGCATCTTTCAAATACATTTAGCAAAATATGCAGTAGTATATGCTCTATGTGATTTTCTTGTATGCAAGATTTTGTTAAAACAATTGCAAAAATCTGCTTAGTACAATGAATGTGTGCATTTTTTCACAGAAAATAATCACTCGCAGCACTAAACAGAATTGTTCAAATTCCATATGTGTACATGGTGTTGCGGTTTTTAGGGTATTGTGACTATGGATTTGATATGATAGTTGTTCAATCCTGTAAAGTATGTTTGTACATTTTTGTGCTTCATTTGTGTACAGTACTTTTGTACAATATGGAGAATGTTTGCAATGTGATATTGAAATGATATGTGATGGAACTCTGGTTTCTGCTGTTTCAAGAGAGCCCATTGCATTCCTCCATGACCTTTCTTTGACTTTGGGAACCCTTTGAATTTTCGATTTTTGACCTTTATAACCTTCTGTATTTTATCGTGGAGAAACTATGAGAAACTTCAAACACTCCAGAACAGAATGGACCCGTTTTACTAAGCTTGTGAATTTCTGTTGATTTTGCATTGACCTGTGACCCTGGACTGCTTTTGTATGAACCTGATCCGTGTTGTAATTGTAAACTTTTGGACCTTTGACACCCAATTTTTTCAATCTGTGGGCATTTCATGTGAGGAAGCATGTGGGCCTTGCTTTAAACGAGTCCAAACAATTCTGATTGTCTTGCAGAGACAAGACAGTAAGTAGTTTTATTTATTAGAAAAATATTTTAGTCAGTGAACTTGTTCCACTAGAGTGAGATGTAGATTATAAATGAGAAACAGTTGTTCCAATTATGAATTGGACAATGTATGAATTGAGCTGTGAAGCAAAGACAAAACGAGAAAAAACGATATGATATTTTATTTTTTAATCTTCATGGGTGAAGTAATGCACACAAATGTGTCAGGTTTAAAGAATTACTTGAGAGCTGTCAATGATTTTTAATTCATTGCTATCGTTATTTTCTCGGGCGTTTTTTGTCTGTAAAGAAAGTGGACCAATCAAGTTTAATAATTACAAAAAAATTCCTGATATGGATTAGACATTTTTAACCCTTTATCCTTGCCCGGGGGGGGGGGGGGACTAAAAAAGCCCCCCCCCCACTCGACATAAGTTTTTGCGCCATCTCCGCCGCGCGAAATTTGTTGGGACCGGTCTGCTGCTGCACTTTTTACTTTAATGTTTGCGCATCTTTTTGAGACCAAAATTTCGCGAGATGTCTGGGTACGCGGTTCTGGAGTTACGAAATTTTAGTACTTTGCATGTCACACCAAATCGCTTAAAAACATGAAATGTATGTGTTATATTCAATGTAAATTGTGCTTTTTTCAGCCAAATCTCTAAATGTATGATTATTCTTTACTGTTTACTGATTGAATAATAATTTTATGTGATTTAATTGATCGCAAAGTCGAGGCCCGAGAAATTTTCATCAAAAACAGCTATAAAAAAAAGGTTTCGCAAAACAATTGAATACATAAGAAATTATGGAGAACAATTTTTTTAATACATAAGAATTAATTCTGATTTCAGCATTTTTTTGACAATAATTGTTAGAAATGTCAAAAGAATATTATCACCAAAAATTTGCTATCTGTGAGCTGTTAAAGGGGCAGTTATAGCGCAAAAATTGCTTTTTATTACATAAATATGCATAATCATATTACTTAAATAGAAGATAATTTTTTTCCAAAAATCTAACTATACAGTCTGGAGATTACGTCGCGCTCCTCATGCACGTGCAAAATTTTTCGCGGGCGATCGCGCGATCCGCGGCCGGAGATCTAGAGGGGGGGGGGCTAAAATAGAAGCGCCCCCCCCCCCCCCCCCCGGGCTATGCAATCTTTCAAAAAGCCCGTAGCTGATTAGGCGGGTAAATAAGATTAAAAACTTTCTTAACTTTTAATTGAAACTCTACAAATTAATTATTGATGAAATTCAACAACGCTGAATATTTTGAAGAAGATTACTTTGCCCATCAAAAAATAATGGATCTCCGCTCCCTTGCCCTCCCCCCCCCCCAAAGATCAAGGATGTTCAAGTTCCAGGTGGAAATACTTATGGGGTTCAGGTTACACAACAAAACCATGAGACTTTGAGAAGAATAAATCTACATTCAGTAAAGACTTTAAAAAGTTGTAATTAGATAAGTAACTTGGACATTCCCTGCAATACCCACACCCCTCTATAAGGAAGTAACTTTTATATCTCACAAATGGCTGCTTGGATCAACATTTTTTGTTGGTGTTTTGTTGTAAATTGCAGTGCTGTTAAAAGTCTGTGTATGCCTGCATTTTCTTTAATAATGATGATTGGTATGATGTTAAGATTGTGGGCACTAAGTAAAGTCAGTTTTGATCAATATAAAAACTTGGTTTAAGTTTATCCTGTAATCCGTCTTAAAACAAAATTTTGCCAGATTTTATTTTTGCGAAAGTGTTTAGATTGTCAGGGAGAGAGTAATTTGACAATTTGCAAAGAGTCACATTGTAGTTTTTTTTATTTTTTGTGTGTTTGCTTGCAATTTGCAATAAACTCTGTGTATCCATGCATCAAACCAAAATAAAAATGTGCAGTATATTGGTCAAAGCTGTGTACACAAATTAATGTTCATGTAAATGTAATCTTGCCCTGTCTTGAACATGTTAAACAGCAGAGAGAAAAACGTTCATCCTCCCTTTAAAGGGGGATGGAGCCCTTCAAAGAAAAACCATCAATTTTTTCCGTGCCCAAGAATTCTATCATAAAATTGGCAGAGTTTGCATTTTCCTGAATACAATTATTTATCATGTTCAGAACAATATTACGTGCATGATTGATGTGGAATTCTGTATTATTTTGTAAGTTGAAGGAATATGATAGAAAACAATATGTCGTTTTTCTTCCTTGACCTCTCTTTAATGTGAAAAATCGATGTTACTCAGGCAATAGGGCGAAACAGGTGTGCTTGTGATTTTGAGTTTGTTTTGTAAATAAATGTTGTAAATTTCGTTAGCATTCTCAATTAATTAAATGAGTGTGTTCGATCCAAGCAGTTAAACGTGCTCTATGGCTCTTGTTCCGGGTTCAACTACACTTTCACATATCGTGCAGGATTTGTTGGGAGAAATTGCCAAAAAGGGGTTCTGTATCAAGAACGTGAAATGGGCAAGAGGATAAATTTTTCAGTCTCCAGTCTGTAAAGATTTGCATGTCCGTGTGTTTCATTCAGTATGTCACGCTTGTATTCTGTATATACAGTGTCCTAATTGTGCCATATATGTCATATATTTTGTTTAGATATAACTACAGGGTGGTGGTAACATAAACACAGCATTATGCAACCATTTTTTTTTTCAAGTCGTGCATTTATTTTATCTAAATCAAAGATTTATCATAACATCTCTCTAGTGTCTGTAGTGTTTCTGGAATACTAATCAATATTGCACCCAAAGTGTAATTTATGCAATTTTCTGACGATTGAAGTTGTAATCAAGATTAATATTGTTGTATGACGCTCTTGGTACTTTTTTAACAGTGAATTTTTCATTGAAATCAGTATTTATTTTATTCAATACAGTGCCCAATATTTTAAAGGTTAGTGACATGATTGGGAACACTTGAAAATGCCTCAAGAACCAAATGAGTTGAAATATATACCAACTATACACTAGCAGGAGTGGATCTCCCACCTGGGAGGATTTGTCTCTAATTTGTTTACTTAAGGAGAATGAAGCTTAAACATAGGAGTATCTTAATTTTATCTGGGGACGATAAAAATAAGCCCCATAGAGAGCCACACAGCAGGTTTCCGTGCTACGAGTGATATTGACATTGTTTATTTTAGAATGAGTCAACGTTTGACTACAAGATTTTCACAGTAGGCTCCTTGCTTAGTTAAATTGATTCTAGAGTAGTTTCAGCCCAAGTTGAGGACTACCCCCAATCATGTCATTTACCTTCAAGATCACAGAATGTCATATGTATGGGACCAGTTGTTATGAGGTACAGCCTATTGTACAGTGTATGCTGTAAAAATGCATCTCTTATTTCGGTATCTGTGCATTATTATTTTTTATCAGGATTCCCAGCTTAGCTGGAAATCTGAGTAAACCTGGAAAGTGACTTCCTCTTTTTGCAGTCGGAGGAAAGTCTAGGAATTTGAGAAAAAGTCCCTAAAATCATGGAAAGATCAGGGAAGTTTGATTGTTCAGTGGTCCAACTTTCTTTCCTCATGTCTATACTATCATGGACCTACTACACATGGATGGACAACAAAGTTAATTTCTTTGATCCAGTGATCGTCACTGCTATTCCAAAAAGCGTATCTCAAATACACTGGACAGCTGTGTTTTCAAAGCGATCAGAAGTTGTTAATATTTGGTTACATAATGCTGGTGTACATGAGGCTGATACCATGAAATACATAATCAGCATTACCCACAAACGAAAAGATAATTTTTTTATATGAAATAATTATTCTGCAAAATTCTGCAAATACTCAAGACATCGAACAGGAATGAACAGAAAATTATATAATATACACGTGCTGTACCAAATTTTGTGGGATGTAACAAATTAAAAATTGTGATCAAAAGGGGGTTTATAAATATAATCTGATTTTTTTTTCTCAATCTTCTAAAATTAATTTCTGTTAAAAATAAAAACAAGCTAAAATATGTTCTACAACTGCACATCCACTTCTTGTGATATTAACTATTTCTCATCTTACGCGCATCCAGTTTTAGATTTTCCAAATCTCCCTCTTTCCATTTGCCTTGCTGGCTTGCGGGGACCATCTTTGTATCAAAGGAGGGAGCATGTGAAATATGTTAGGTCGTGATCACACTAGGCACATTTGATGTAGGGACATGGAGTCGACACGAGGTCGTAACCACTTCCCCCACTGATGTGAACACAAAACAAGTGGTTTCGACCCTACATCGACTCCACATCCACGATGTGGATCGAAACTACCTCATTGAGGTAGTTTCGACCCTAGGAGGTGGGTTAAATTTTGAAATGTGAACGCAATATGTGGAGTCGATCTGGATCGACTCCACATATACCAGAAGTGATCTAACGCTTTGCTCCACTCACTCCTCTCGGCCGGCATCGTCGCCGCAAAAATCAGTCCCGCTGTAACAATCATGCGCAGTAGCATTTGCCTTTGATAGATGGCACTGAAAGAATCATGAAAGAAAGAGATGCCAGCAAAAAAAGAACACTCCCCTTTGAAATAATCTGGGATTCGCAGATGCTGGTAACAGCCAGCATAATAATGTAGAGGCAGCACCAGACTTGGACCATGTTGTTACTGCCTTGTGTGTTTAATCTTAAATTTACTGCACGATCAGATTTGTAAATAGAGGCAGAAGTAATGATTCAAACTGGTTCGTAAACAATGTAGGACAATCTGCCCCCCCCCCCCCAAGACAAAAAGGGCATAACTGACATTGTTTTTTATTTGCCAAAATTGAGGTTATCATAGTGTATGGGGACTCAGTACATCATGTTAAATAGCATACACAACAAAATATCAATTATAAAGTGTGCCTTTGTTTCATAATCCCTTGTTAAAAAGGACATGATATAGGCGTTAAGGCTTTGAATCAAAATATCATTTTGCTCAATATCGTCCCGAAGAGACATTAACCGGGGCCAGAGCTCAAACTGCAGGTTATAGCCCTTTTGTCATGGGGTAGTTATAAGGTGAAATTAACCTGGAATAATATATAGTTTCCTTAAAAAAATTTACTACTGCGCGACAAAATTTGGTAATATGGATTTTAACCTTTGTAAGTGGACCAACATTAATCATCTCACCTAACTATATGGTCAGTAATGCACTTACACACTGCGCACCAAATACCCACAAATGCACCACATACACACAAACAACCTCACCAAAACCACCCCTACCTAACACATGCACACACACATTAACACCAATAATAAACAAACATACATCTCACAAAAATCCACAAACATAATGAAATACTGAAATGTATTAACAAGCCACGCAATTCACAACAGAAAAAATTACAAGCCCATCTTCTAATCTTACATTTTATTTGGTTTTATATCAGTCAAAGACAACAATATAACAAAGCAAAAAATAATGTCATACAGTGTGAGTTAAACTGATGATTCTGATATTCCAGCACATAGTATCTGTACAATGCTTATACAAGACGGTTATAGTACAAAAGCTCAAGGGTGTCCCAAGTTATCCAAATGTTTTTGCATGTTGTGGATATTTCCATTTTATATTAACTACAGAAATCAAACATTAAACGAAGGCAAGAAAAAACAAAGAGGAAAATGGGGAAATGGTAATATACAGAAAGTATCCAAAGAGATAAACCCAAAGTGCTGAATCACTGGGCAGCTAATGTACAAAATATTTACTATTTTCAAGTTCTACAATACCGCTGTATACTCGTAGTCAACATTCTTGATCATAAAAAAAAAAAATGCAGGGTGTGTCTTGTAATAGGTAATTTGGTGAATAAGTACAGAAATCTCATTATTCTATTCCTTTAGCTGTTTTTTTTGTGCTCATTCCCCTCAAAAAATATATAAAAATCTCTGAAGTCAAGACGTTAATTTCAAAGTCACACATACACTATGTAATACTTGTAGTACATGTATATCAACTGGTGATGTCAACCCCGCAACTAACCTTACCACCGTAAAATATTGTAAATCCGGTATTAACATAAGAGGTCAATAGGAGTGCGGGTTGAAAATAGTGTCAAAAGCATCAAAAAAGGCACTCATAAATAATGAAGATATCCACCAAAATGTCTTTAATTGTATGTTTTTTTTAACGTTATAATTATAAAAGTTGCGTCTGATGTATAGGAAGCCTGCATAATATCTTTGCATTCACATTTATTGGTTATATTTTAGCTGCCCACCTCCAACAAAAAAATATTAGATAAAGGTCATCGAAGGCTGGAGAATATTTCATTCTGTATCACAAAATTAATGAATAAATATGGTACATGTACAATGTAGTCACAATGGAGAAAGCAGACATATGCAACACTATGCTGACAAAGCTCTCACCTATCACTTTTTCAAAGATCCTTTTCTTAACATGGCCCACTGGTTAGATATTGTTTGTTTCGATCTAAACATGCATTCACCATAACCCAGCCCATGAATATCTCATACTTAATGTTCCAACAGGTTAAGAGTAAAAGCATGATTTGGGTAGTCCTCAACTTCACGTAAAACTACTACAATCAAGTAAATATGCAAGGATCTACTGTAAAAATTTGTTAGTCAAATTGATTCATTTCAAAAACCCTTCCATCAGTACGCCTTGTGACTAGCATATTTGTTGTGTAGCTTTCCATGGGATTAATTTTTCTCGCGTGTCGAGAGTAATTCAGGTCTGGTGTGTTCATGCTTGATTCCCCTTAACGTAAACAAAGTCAAGACAAATTCTTCCAGCCAGGAGATACACTCAAGGTGTGTATTTTGGTATATCTTTCAACCAGTTTTTTTCTACAGGCATTTTTATTTCTCCCAATCATGTCTAGGCCTTTTAAGTTGTGACACCTAGCATTGATACAGAACTGATGCATTGACATATACAACACCATGCTAGAGGCTAAAGGCCTCTGACTTACTGCTCACAGCTGGTTTGTATGTGTCCTGTGAGGAGGGCACTATAACCATATTACGACATATATGCAGAAAGGTCTATTACAAAACATCTGTGTGTACTTCAGGACGTGGTGTTGCATATTTATGAATGCCTGTGAATATCCTAAGCAATACGATTAGAGAATAAAGTAAAAGTATATGTCCCGCTGAATTGCAACCCTTTCCATAGACATTGTACTGCAGGTCTGTGAATTGTTAACATAAACAGGTTCCCAGCATTTCATCGGAAATCAAATTCTCCTATATTTTCCCTGATGAAGTTAAAAATTCCAGGATCGTCATTTTGACCTATTTCTTCTGCCTGTATATCTTTCTTCCCACATGTCCGTGGTATGAACAAAAGGTGAGAAGTCGTACCAGTGGACAAACACTATCCCTGCATTTTCCGATGGAAGTTAAAAAAATTCAGGGATCATCATCTGACTTATTTCTTGCTTCACCTTTTCTTTCTCTCCATGTGCCCATGATATTATGGGCCACACACATGGACATGCATCGCTTAAATAATTCATGCACCTGTTGTATGGACAATGTGTTTATAAGGTCGTGATCTACATTACATATATGTGGGTTCATACCTAGTAGGTGAAGTGGTGTCGATGCCCACATTGTGTTCGTTATTCACATACTACCGTCAATAATCCACACGAAAGTGAGTCATACGCTAAGTGCGCGCGAACCCACTTACCGGATGTATAGAATGACCTGGAAGTGAGCCGCGTTACCAACGGAAGACAAAATTGAAAGTCGTCAATAATCAAGATGGACGACACTGTATTGCCGTCTGTGTTCGTATTTGCACACGCATTTCGCCAATAGAGATCGGCAATTCGCCGATCTCGTGCAAAATTTAGCATTAGCGACAAAATGTATGAATACAT
>JZLH01S0442535.1:13731-24887 GCA_001188425.1 Eucidaris tribuloides
TTATGCAATACGTTTTAAATATCACAATGACTTATATCAAGACAGCCGAAGAAATAGCATTCAAGAAATCACAGTTTTAGTTTCAGCTGAAAACAGGTGACGAAACTTTAGGGAAAAAGACGTTGTATCATATTTTCATGTCCTCTTTATGTAACGTAACTACACATAAATTAAAGTGTTTTAATTACCGCACGTAAAAGCATGTCTCATGATTTTGCTATAGATGTTTGAAGTAGGTGCCAGTCAATGATGAACTGACAGTACCAAAACGCAAAAATAGATATCTAGTCTGAATAGAGAGACTACAGTTCTCTGATACAATCTAAAAATGAAGCCCTGAAAATATTGTACTTTAAATGGTCATTAATGTGTTAAAAGAGTGAAAATCTACGAGTATCCATTTATGAGGTGTCAATTCCCCCCCCCCCCCGCCCCCCAATGTATAGTTGTGCTGCCATCAAAGACACCAGCTAACATTGCGGAGCTTCAAATTAAAAAAAAGGTCAAACTTTGCTATCTGAGCTACATAGTAGTGTTTGAATGGACAAGTAAATACCCTAGAATACAAAAGTTTGGAAATTTATTCTGCCACTGGCAAGATATGAATGAATAAACAATTAGTACTCGGGCCGAGTACAAAATAGCTTAGACCTATAGGGCCCACACAATAAGTCTGTGGGACGAAATGGGCAGGTGAATCCGGTCAACTTATGATTTTCACTTTTATAAAGCACTAAATAATCAGTTTAAAGAACAATTTTTTCAGGGCTTCATTTTTAGACCTTATCAAAGACACTTGGAGCATGGAGGATTATGTATCTCACATTTTTAAGACTGTGGTAAATGTTAGCCTGTGGCTTTAAGAGTGCGCCTGATGCATATAAAGTCGCGTGTGATGTTTATGAATACATATTTATCCAAAGTTTAGGCCTACATGCTTGGGTGTTTATTGGTCCATTCAAGTAGCACTATAAATAGCTCATATATCACAGTTTGAACGTCTGTTAAATAATTGTGCTTTTTAAAGACACTATATAACACTGTGGAAGACCCGTTTAAAAAATTGTCGAACTTTGCTATCTGACATATCTGACAGTGTTTGAATGGACAAATAAACACCCTAGAACACAAAAGTTTGGACAGTTATGCTGTCACTAGTACAATATGTGCAGATACAAATTGGCACATTAATTTTATATCATCCGATAGGAAATTCTGCAACACAGCAGTCTATGGAGAAAAGCTGGAATGGTCTCTCAATGATTTTCGTTTTTTTAAAGCACTTAATGATTGTTTTACACTGCAATTTTTTTTCAGGGCTTCATTTTTAAACCGTATCAAAGACACTAGTAGCATCATGTAGCTCAGAGTCTTTAAACTGGAAACATTGTAAAACAATGCCTTTAAAGATTTAAGTTAAATTTGGTCAATTCTTTTAAAGTCGGACATTTTCTTTTCTACCGTGATCATCATTATGCTTGTACACTTGTACGCTGCAACTATCTTCACCACGGTCAAAAGGGGAATTCAAGCGTAGCGGCTGTCGCGGTCATATTTTGACATCTCATTGCGTCGACCCAAAATAACTCTATAGCCCAAAACAACTCGCGCCTGCTGATTCCCAATCTTGGAATTGGGCCAAACGCTCCAGACAAAATATGCCCTCGCCGATGAAGTCACATTCAAGGTTACAGTAGGAGCAGATAGCCCAGAATCTAACCTACGGATGTAGACGATGTACAGTCTGGTATTTACATGTGTTTACCACACACGCAATAGAAGCATATAGGGAGATGTTTTAAACATCAACTTTGAAAAATCACTTAAAATCGGTGATTGATTCAGGAGAGATTGTCTCCTCCCTTGTTATGTTTTTTTTTTATACTGCACCTAAAGCACTCTACAGAGTAGATTTGATGCATTACAAATGACATTTATATTATTATTATTATTATTATTATTATTATTATTATTATTATTATTATTATTATTATTATTATTATTATTATCTTATTTATTCAATTTATTACTCATTCCACTTACTATTATTATAATTACTATTCAGTCATCATCATCATTATTATTATCAGTCATCATATTATCTATTATTCATCATCGTCATCTCACTCCAATCATCAATCATTTCACATTAATATTTCCACCTTAATTTTATCATCATCGTGCATCCAATACACTCTCATCATCATCATCATCATCATCATCATCATCATCATCATCATCACCATCATCACTATTATTATTGCTATCAACATTTTGTGATAGAACAGTTCTCGCTATCTCCGTGATGGTGTTGGCCACAATGACTAGCATTTTTTTCAACGGAATTCTCAAATCCAAACCTAGCATGCCCACGGTGATTTGTACCTCTGATTCGGGGTTTCAAAGCCATGATCACATCATATAAATCCTGCACAACCCGCCCATTTCTTTCAGTTTAAAGACATAGGCTAACGTTGTGGAGCTTCAATTTAAAAAAAAATGTCAAACATAGTATTGCATTAATGGACAAATAAACACCCTAGAATACAAAAGTTTGGAAAGTTATGCTGCCACTGGCAAGATATGCATAAATAAAAGTCACCCATGAATTTCCACTGTGATGGAGTATTAATAGCCTCGATCTACATACAGTAAGCCTATGGGAGGAAATGGGCATGGTGAATTCGGTCAACCTGATTACTCACAGATTTTCACTTTTTTAAAGCTGAAAATAATCATTATGAAATACAATTTTTCAGGGCTTTAGTTTTTTTAAAACAAAATACAATTTAATTTCGTTTGTTGTTTATAGGCATTATTTAGCAATGCTTCCAGTTAAAAACATAGGAGCTACATAACCATCCATTACTGTGATCCATATACAAGTCCTGAAAATATGTAATTCAAAATAATCGTGTCAGTACTTTAGAATTAAAAAAAAATGAAAATCTATTAGTAGGCCTACTCGGTATTGCAATGCGCATTTCCCCATAGACTGCTGTGTGTTACACAATTATAAATTAACCTGATGCATAATTCACGTGTGAAGTTCATTCCTATTATCTTGCCACTGGCAGTATATTTTTCCAAAGTTTTGTATTTTAGTGCGTTCATTTACCTATTCAAGCAAAATCCAGCTCAGACGTAAAAGTTTGACAAATGGAGCTCCACAACATTCAATGTTTTTAAAATAATAATCAAAAAAAGTAAAACCCCATTTTTAAGTTCGTGATGCGATGTTATATCATCACCATACTCGTCGCCTACCTGTATCATAATGCCATGAATTTCAAGTACGGATTCCTAATGGTAATTGACAGAAAGTTTATAGGATTTCCAACCGGATCACTCGCTTCCTCTAAGGCAACATAATATACATTTCTTTCTTTTATTTTCTGTTCTGGTTTTCAAACGATAGCTAACGGCCATTTTAACCAGGTGGATGACGGTAATCTCCATAAGTCTGTTTCCGTTCGGAGCTGTCACGGTTTCCTCTTGAACCTTTACGCAAGGATGACAACCAGAGAGAGTGTGGACAATCGTTCTTATACAACCAGATGTAACAGATATCCAGATCGGAAATTTAATCGTTATTGTTGATTGATGATACAGGGAAAACTAATATGACCGTCCCATAATTTATCAAACATTTATATTGATAATGCATTTACATAATCACGTCTTACATCTGAAAAAAAAAATGTGTTGTCGAAATATTCTGTACATTTCTTTGTAGTCTGTCTGCACAGTAACGTTATTTAAACGTACATTGTAGTTGTCGCCCATTATGTAGCAGGCGAATTGTTCAGTATTTCATAGATTCGAAGTATAACGAGTCAAGGCATATACGACTATACATCGTGTTCATATTAAAGGGAAAATCCCTCCAATAGAAGTGATTGTGATTAAAAATAAAATTCAGAGAAACACTTCATCTTCAAATACATGTATGTCCGAGATATAATAAACAAATAAACAAACCATTGAAAATCATTTTAAGCTGGCAACACTATTACAATACTCTGTACGGGCACACTATCTATTTTGTAAAGAAGAAACACACCAGTTTCGCACCCCCCCCCCCCAAGAAAAAAAACGAAGAAGAATTAGAAAAAAACAAAAACTTTTATAAATGTACGTTCAGAATAGCAATTTTGTCCAGTGAGCTGGGTGACTATCATCATACTCCTCTTTTTGCCAACCTTTCTGTAGTCAAACTACTCAGAGGTACAATAATCATTAAATTTACAAATGTTTAGGTCACAAATTGTCGCCTGCGATAATCTGTGCCGATTTGTTCAAAATCTGACGGCACAAATTGTTGCCGGTCACAGATTGTCCGCAGCGACAATTTGTGCCGTAACAAGGGTCCATGGTTTAATCGAGTCAACAAAATTGTTCGTCGTGTCACAAATCAACATGATCAAAGATTTCTTTCTAGATCGGGGGCAGGGAGAAGGTGGGGCCGGGGAGGGGTGTTAAACTCCTGAGTGGGACGTCAGAAACCCACACCGATGATATTGGACACGCGCTGAGCAGCCTATACCTAGCAGGGACTACGGATGCATGCTGGACTCCACCGAATCCAGCAGCAATCTGCGAGTGAAAGCAACAGAGTCTGGATCTAGACTACTGTATACGAACAGTCAGGTGCGATGGCGTGTATGATACACAATCACATCAAATAATCTTAATTCCTTTCCGACATTCTAAACCTGCAATTTTAGGGCAACACCCTTTTTAATAAAAGCACGAAGAGCCTCCAAGCAGGTTGATGATGCAACCCTCAGTCGCCGGGTTAGCCCGGTACGCCGACTCACCATGGGCGGGTCCCCCCAAAATGCAACTATTTTTACCACTTGCCTGATCAAAATTACGTCTGATATCGTCCAAAAACATTAGTAATTATCGGTGATGAGATTATCACGCGATAAAATTATGGATTCCAGATGTGCGCTTCTACAATTGACTCCTCGTTGCTTTCTTTATCCAGGACTACTTTTTTTTTAAATCAAATGGGGAAATGGGAAATTTATCAACTTTTGTTGTGGCGGACTGTGATTTATTAATAATCTCCGTTCAGTTTATCAGCAAATCTTACTTCGTGACGTCTAGTGGCTTTGCCATGCGAGTTGTAGAGATTACCCAGTAGCACGTGTGAAACATGTTCTATAAGAAACGTGTAGCTGCCGCAATTTGGCACGCATATAACCATTTCAATTAGTGCTATAAAAATAAAAGGAATGGCGCAGTAATTTAATCTGCTGTACACATTTTTGTAGCGGAGGAAACGCCCTCGTAGAATCATTCATAAAACTGATAGGTGTACATTGGATTTTTTTTTCTACAAATTTAATATTTTAAAAAAGTTATGTTTATTATAGATTTTAAAGAGAAGTGACAAGATTGGGAACAGTCCTCAGTGTACATGGTTCTAGAATACAATATACTATTAGAAGTTTCTGATATATATATTTTTTTATCGCCATACATTTCCTCTAAGTTGTACAATCACTATCAGAAAATGCGGTGACGGTGGACTTTGTTGTGTAACTTTCTATGGGATCATTTTCTATAACTGCCGGAGATTGATTTAAAGTAATAGGTTAACATTGCGGAGCTTCAAATTAAAAAATTCTCAAACTGTGATATGTGATCTACATAGTAGTGTTCAAATGGACAAACAAACACCCTAGAATACCAAAGTTTGGAAAGTTATGCAGCCCCTGGCATGGTATCCATGAATAAGCAATTAGTACTCCACCCGACTATAAATTAGTCAGATCTACACACAGTAAGTCTATAAATGGGCAAGTGAATCTGGTCAACTTGAGTGCTTGTAGATTTTCATTCGTTTAAAACACTAAATCATCACTTTGAAGTACAATTTTTTTCAGGGCTTCATTTTTAGACCTTACCAAAGACACTTGGAGCAAGGAAGATTATGTAGCTCACAATTTTTTAAACTGTGGTCAATGTTAGCCTGTGAATTTAATCCTTATAAATAAATGTTTGTTTCTCCTCAAGTAAAAATAAAAAGTCAAGATGAATCCTTCCAGCTAGGAGATACACTCCAGCTGGTGTATATTAGTATATGTGTCAACTCATTTCATCTCATTTCCAGCAAAATATAACATAACATAATTGTCATATAATTAGGTTCTTGAAGCATTTTTTTCGCTTCTCCCAGTCATGTCACAGCCCTTTAAAGACGTAAAACACTGTGGTAGACCCGTTTAAAAAATTGTCAAACTTTGCTATCTGACATATCTGACAGTGTTTGAATGGACAAATAAACACCCTAGAACACAAAAGTTTGGACAGTTGTGCTGTCATTTGTACATTATGTGCAGATACAAATTGGCACATTAATTTTATCTCGGCTGATAGGAAACTCTGCAACACACCAGTCTATGGGGAAAAGCTGAAATGGTCTCTCAATGATTTTCACTTTTTTAAAGCACTTAATGATCGTTTTGAACTGCAATTTTTCAGGGCTTCATTTTTAGACCGTATCAGAGACACTGGTAGAATTGGGAATCATATAGCTCAGATTTTTTAAACTGGAAACATTGTTATACAATGCCTTTAATTCAATTTAAATGTTAACGTGTCCTATATATATTCAAGAAAAAAAACAACCGACTATTCAAACCAAGCCTTTGTAGATAATTTTAGCTTATTTCCTCAATGAGCTTATTTTGGATATATAAATCCGGAACACAGTCTTTAAAGGCAGGGGATCTCTTTTGCATGCCTAAAAATTAACATTGTGTAAATACAATGGCATTTAGAAGAAAATGTCGTCTGGGAATGTTCAGCAAAATATAGGAACTAGAAACTCAGTTTTAGAGGAATTATGGTGACCATTAAACTCCGATTTGATTTTTTTTTTCTCGCGAAGGAAAAATTCCTACCATCGAACGTACACTAAACGACTGTTGTTTTTCTTTTGCATTTTTCAAATTCTAAGTAATTTATGACCCCCAAATTTCACAGACATGCCCTTCATCAATAGCCTAAGGGCATGGGTTATCTTTTCCTGATCTGCGGGGATGTTTGCAAATGAGATCCACTGCCTTTAAGACCAAAATCACTCTTCATTACTTCAACCAAAGTTCCAGATGATCCCACAACTTCAAAATCGAATAGACATTTGAACAATTACAATTAATCCTATCACGTTTAGTATCCGTATTTATATATATTTCCGCTGGGTGTGCCTTCAATGAGTCAACCCTTGCTACAATTCTCAATTATAGAACCTTCAATGAAATTTCAAAACGTAACAGTGATAACTTGTAAAAGAAGGAAATGGCGTATTATGAGAAATTTGAAATATAAATGCAATTGTTTCAGTATACACGCACTGTGGATGAACTAATTTTTGGGGTGGATGTGTTTCTGATATGTCATATCAGCGAGAATATAAAATACTATATGTTTTCTGGGAGTGTGTGGATTTTAGTTCTCATGCCACGCCTTTTACTTTGTATATTGGGTGAAAGTTTGTACTAAAAAGCCAACATATTAAACTTGTCCGAAAGGGTTCGTGGAAAAAGAATGAAATAAATATATCAACCGATTCGAGTCACCATGCGCCCGAATATTTCAATTTTCAAATGCCCACGTTACGTACAGAATATTCACGACTCAAATACTAATTAATATTCTCTCGATTTCCTTTACGGACCCAACCCGCGACCACATAACTTTGTAGTCATCTTATACGTCATTCGTGACGTCATTACGATTATGTAATCAGCTGCCACGTCTTGTTCAAATCAAATGCTAATCAGTTTCTTTCATTGCAATGCCATGTGACTGTTCTTCCTACATCCGACCACGCACAGAACTCGATCTCAACACGTCATCCTTTGCCTCGAGGCCTAATAGTCTTTACTATTTATGCAAATTTCAGAAGTAATCAATTTAGAATTGACGCTGGAAATTATAGCAAATCTTTTCTGAAGGTCTTCGTCTTCCGTTTCTTTGTAAGAAAATACTTCCCATTTCTATGACACACGCAGCTCCCTGATACGGTACACCCTCTTCTTCATCCCCTCTGCCTTCGGGGAAGAGAACCCTCAATTTCCTGCTAAAAGTCACATGCTGCAACCATTTGTGATATTATACAGTTTGGGAGAGGCTGTCCAATCATATTAGTGAAGTTACTAACAAGCCATTTGCAACTGATTAAAATATTGGTCATATTTATCCAATATCCTACTCAGTTATTTACCAAGCTGTACTTATTAGAATGAAGAACGATATTGCACGCACATCGCAAACGTCAGCAAATTAAACTACGATTTTGATTGTTAAGTATTTAACTCTTACAATTCACAGAATATAATGTGAAAACTACAAGAAAAACAGGCATAACATATTCATTTAACGAATTTTTAGGTGACTGATAATATTATTTCAATAAAAAAAATGACATTAAAAACATACAAATCAGTTTGGAGAAATAGCAATATATAGTTTACATACCAATATCCATAGTGATAAAATTAATTGAAATGTACATCAACACCATGTAATTGTAGATTCATATTTTCAATGTTTGGTTCAATACAACCACCGTATTTTCAGCACACAAAGTTACAAGAAGCAGCCGTGATCTCACAAACATTTAGTCTCGACTCCAGACCATGCGTTTTTTTTTCTCCTCCGAGTGGCTGACTGCGGATGCGAAGCACCTCAGGGTTGCCAGGTTTTCCTATTCTCAAAACGCCAAATTACACGCCAAATTAAGTGAAAATCGCCAAATTTGCATTCGATGCATTTTATGGGCAGCACAGCCTAGATGTGGTTAGAAATCACGTTGTAATCAATGTAAAACACCTTTGGAACCTCCACCGTGGCCAAAAAAAAATAAAAAAATAAAAAATGGATGTTGTGGTTTACACGCAGCCAGATCTTGCACGTGAAGTAAATTTATATGCGCACCGCTACTTTTGGATCCGGCTTGTGGCACATAATATCCCTGGAAAATCGAGTTTTATAATGATTTGTTTTTAAAGGCAAGGTTCACCCCGACATCAAGTTGGTTTTAATAAAAGCAGAACAATGAAAGAAACAGATTAATGGAAGTTTGGCGAAAATCCTCCAACAAATAACAAAGTTATTAGGTTTCAAAGTTTTAAATTTGTGACGTTACATGCGAGCAGCTCCCCATATGCCATGTGATATAAATTCCATAAAAGTGCCGTTTTCTCAGAAATTTGAAAACGATTTTACCTGTGCACTCAACATATTATCAGAAACATTATTTCATACAAACTTCTATGAGAAAAAAAATCATTCAGTTATCATGAACCATTAAAAAATGGCACTTTGTGGAATTTATATTACATGACATATTGGGAGCTGCTCGCATGTGACGTCACAAATTTAAAACTTTGAAACCTCATAACTCTGTTATTCTTTGATGGATGTTCACCAAACTTTCATTAATATGTTTCTCTCATTGTTCTGCTTTTATTAAACCCAACTCGATGTCAGGGTGAACCTTGCCTTCAAGTTATGTTATTGAAAAACGTCAAAACAAAAAACAAAACAAAAACCGCCAAAAAGCCGTTTGGCGTGCACTTTGAATTCTTCAATGCCAAACGATATCAACAAAAGGCCCAACTTGGTGTTTTTTGGCGTTAAAAACGCCAAACAGGCAATTAACCCTGAAGCACCTGCGCCAGGCGACGGTAGGAAATCAGGACAGTCACTAGTCTTAGTCAAAGCAGTTTACGTGAATAAGGGATGGGTTAATCTAATGGTCTGGAAACCAGACTAACAAACTTCCTACTGATGACGGTGACTCGTGCGGAATTTCAGGTGAACGTATGCAGCTTTTCGAATACCGAACACGCCTTTACGCCAAATTAATTGGCATAGGGAACGCGTGTTACTATTATGAGTAAATCTATCAATCGACTGTCTTTTGAAATAGTTTGTCACTGCTCATTATAAATTTGACAGCCGCTGCATACCAAACCCCAGGCTAATTTAGAACTCTTCGCTCAACGCGACAGAAATCGGCCAAAATAAGAGTCAATACGAGACACTGATTGCCCCTACATTTAACAATCATTGCCTCATATCCCTCTGAATAATCATCCTCTCTTTACCATTCACGATGATATAAATATCCATTTTGTTGCGCTCTTGCCAAGTTGGTGGTATAGGTTGGTGTTTAACATCATTGGAGTAACTGACTAATGGCTACACACTGCCATGACGTCACAACAGGTGTCTCCGGCTTTCTGAATGAATCTCTCCGTGTCCCATGTAAAAAAAAAAAGTTGCAATTTTGCACCTTCCGTGCAACCATGGACCTTTAGGTGCAACAATGGCCACATATTTAAGGATTTACTGTATTGAAAAAAACATATCAAGCATTCGATCTGATACAGAAAATGGCAATTTATCTTTAAAAGGTTACTATTCCAAGGCCTTTATTATAAAAATTCATTTTGCATTATCCATTAAAAAAAAAAAACTTTTGTCTTTCCATTGATACCTCACCCGAATCACCGGTGTCATACATGACACAGTACATTGTTCTTGAAGAGAACAACGAAAATTTCATAATGTGAGATTACCTCTCATGTTTAAAACATGAACCCGGACATCGGTGTCTTCAGTCTTTCATTTAAAACTTCTCAAAAAAGTTTGGAAATCTGAGTTTGATGGATTATTTCTCCCTATTCGTAGTAGTAATTAGTCCGTGCTTCATACCATCAGAAAGATTATTAAATTTTCCTTGAAATGATACCCTACTTGTTATGATTATTTCATCCGGGGAAAGGCAGTATTTAAAAATGTGAGATAAAGTGTAAATTGAAAAGCTGGAAAATGACCGGTGGTCATGCATAAAGAGTCAGTAAAGAACATGTTCTTTTGTATGGAGTTATGTGTTTTGCTCTCAGCTGGTCAGCAATCATTGAATTTTCAATTTTAAAAAGAGCCCCTGCCACTGCAATGTTCATGACTTTGGGATTAAAGGCTTTGCAAAATAACCCAAGTTCGGTATGTCACCTATTTTCTTATTTCCCAGTTGATGAGTGAGTTTTCCAATGTCTCTTGATCATTATGCATTGTAACACGAACATCATAAACATAAAAAAACATTGAATCATAAACAAATGAAGTGG